>JAJOOR010019140.1:0-42711 GCA_036250505.1 Solanum acaule
AGTATTTTTTTTATATATATATATATATATATATATATATATATATATATATATATATTATGCCGTTAAAATTAAGAAGCTTGTTAGCTAATTAATTAACTCATCCTATTTAGATTTTAGCCGAATTTACAAATTTAATTTAATTTGGCTAAGTTTGTATCCTCAATTGGTTACAATTGCAATCCATATGGCCAAAGCTTAAATGCAAATCTAACCATTTTAATTCCATCCTTAACTCACTTTTGGACCAGCTTTGGGCCATTGTCACAACCCAAGTTTTTAGCCCAATTACAACAATTCTGTCAATAATACTAACCCAGCCCAATCCCAAAATAGAAGAAACCCATTCCAACAATACAACTCCAATCAGCACACGCAACCCGACCCAACCCTGTAGTCTTTCTCTAGCAAAAATTGAGAACAACAACCCCGTACGCTTTCTTTTCTTCTTCATCATAGAAGAAATCGCGAAGCAACCAGCGAATCAGTAGTCCAAATCGAAATCCAGAGACGCATACCAAATGCATACAAAAATCCGCAAAATCTCCCGACCTGTCCACTCCAAACCGTGCAACAGTGTACCTGCGCCGTCCTCCTCGCCTGCAGCAGCCATCCCTCACATCTCCTATTTTTCCCCTTTCGCGGAGTCACAGAGAAGCTTTTTCCCATCTTTCACTGTTGGCCTTGGAAAAGAGGAAAGGAAATTCAAATTTTCTCTTGAAATTTTCCAACGAATTTCCCCATAAAATCGCCCCAACTTTCTCCATAAATAACCCTCTACCCTCATCTCAATGATTAGGGATGGGTTTTTTTTTTTTTTAGATTGAATTTTATAGCATAATAGTATTCTGTAACTAGAGTTTCTGGGTTTTCTATTTTGGAACTCGAATTTCCGCCGTAATTCCTCTTGTGGTGGTCGAATAGCTCATTCAAGCTCGTCTTATCTCAGTTCACTGCTCCAAAAGAGGTGTAGTTTATTTTCCCTTAGCTTTTCTTTATTTGTTTTGGAATTAAGAATGTTATAAGCGGTCGTATGTAAAATGGTGAGCTGCTATTCTGATTCAATTTTCTTGGTCTCAATATAACTCAATTTGGTTCTGAAAGTTGACTGGGTCCCTATTTTGTTTTGCTCGAGTTGTTGGATATTCACTTAATTTCGGTTTCAAATACGTTAGCTATAAATTTGTATGTCTTCGTTGTTCACTCTTATTCTTCCTCTCTCTCATTTTTTTTTATTGTTATAATGAGGATTTATAACAGTAAAAAAAATGAGTTTAGATTAATCTCGTAGGATCTATCTCTACTCTTGTGCTTATTTTCGAGTTTAGTTCAATGGTTATTGTCCAGATTAGTAGAACTTAAATTTTGTCATGGTTGCCTTGTAGTATGAATGATCCTTCCATTTTTGTTTAATTAATCCGGTCTCTTGTTATTTAGATGTTGTCTAAGTCTAGTTTGAATGTGTTGTTTTCCTAGAATTATGGATATTTCTTTTTCATTGTTTGAGGTCGGATACTATTCAAAACTGATTTAGAACATAATATGCCTCAAATGAGTTAGCATTACCTCTCTTGAATCATGATCTGTATAAATGATTGCTTCCTAGTGATAAATGTCCGCTCTTTCCCTTTACTGCTTGCGACCTCGGTGAGCTTCAAAATTTATTTTTTACAAGTTTCGATAAGTCAGGAACATATGAAATTGTGACTGTGCAGCTTCCCATTTAGCTCTTATTTCTCTTTTTTTGTTACATGTTTTCCACAGATTGTAAAGTGTATAATTTAAAATGCCTTTAGTAGTAAATCGGTTTTTAAAAAAAATGATAAGTTGCTATGGTTCTAAGGTTATTTTCTTTGAATATCTTGTTGTCTTAAGTTTTTGATATAGGTTTGACTTTGAATGTTGCATTTCAACTAGGTTTAGTAGCTTGTATCGCCATGGAGTACATTGCTTTCGATTTAGATTAGGTCGTTACTTGCTATTGAGTATTTGCTTTCTTTTAATATCCTCCCTTCTTTTGATTTGTTGAAATTCATTTGGCTTAATTTTTCAATTACTTATCTATGCCTAATTCCCTGGAGATTGTATTTGTGACCAAATAGTTCTTAAGATAGTAGCATAGCACATTTATTTGTTTATTGTTTAAGCATGAATATTGGTTAGATCCCACATGGGATCTAATTTTGATCTCCCCAAAGCAGTAGCTTCATGTCAAATTTAGTCCTTTATTTCATAATATGTGGTGTTTTTAGCTAGGTATTTGTTGGTCATCTTTTTTTTTTAATGTGTTCTTATTGAGATTATCTTTGATCAAATTGGTCGCATGTATTGAGTTCTTGGTCTTAGTCTTGATATGCTATTTGTGTAGGAGTTCTCTGATTTGAGTTTGAGTTGAGTAAATGACATAAATGGTCCATAAACTATTACAATAGGTCTAAAATAGTCCATTAACTATACAGTTAACGAATATAGTCCTTTAACTATCTACAATCTTGTCAAGTTTGGTCTATATCTACTTTTTATAAATAAATAAAAACTTGTTATTCTAATTTAATCTCTATATCCTGACTTTTTTTTGCCACTTCTTTGCTCTATTATCTCACTATTTCTTCACTTTATTTTGTCCAATTCTTTTCTTCAATGTCTTACTATAATTGTGTGTTGGTCGTTATTTTATTCGAGTTGAATCAAATTGCAGCTATAAAACACCAAAAAATCAGCATGAAACTGTACATAACACAACACTAGACAGCAACATCAAACCATTAAAATATCAATACCAAACTACTACATCAGACTACGAAAAAATTGCACCAAAAGCACTCGAGCACCAAAAATCAGCTGCAAACTGCACAAAAAATAGCACAGAAACTGCGCCAAACTACACAAAAACTGCACCAAAAAACATCACCAAGCTACCCCAAACTTGACAAGGTTTTCTTTACTATAGCAGCGTCAATGAAGAAAATAAGAGGGAAAAAGAAAATCAAGAGAGAGTAGCTGCATTACAAAGTTTGTTAACGGTGTCTATAAAAGTAGATACAGACCAAACTTGACAATATTGTAGATAGTTAGGGGACTATTTCCGTTAAGTATATAGTTTAGGGACTATTTTAGACCTACTGTGATAGTTTAGGGACCATTTATGTCATTTTCTCAGTTTGAGTTTAAGTCTAGTCAAGTGTTAAATGTTTCTTATGTTTTTCATTATTTAAGGTTGGTTTTCCCTTTGCTAACTTAGTTTTGTCTTTCTTTTTCTTGCCATGAAATCTGTCTGAGTTCTAACATGAACTCCTATCTCCTATCCTTGCCTCTTGAGTTTTGTCGAAATTCAATATTCCTCTTATATTGAGTCACCCGAAGTAGCGAAACAGGCTGAAACACAGTCCCGAAAAGTTGTAAACAGCTTGTATACACTATGTATGCAATGATATATAGATCGAATGCGGAAATACCAGTCATAAATTTGAAATACAGGTTGGAGACGTCAAAGAGGATTGTATACAGTTGGTATATGGTTCAATATACAGGAAAATGGGCCAAGACACGACCTGTATACAACAGTATACACCTGGTGTATACACAGGGTTTCAAGGGTAGAAATAGGGCTGAAGCCCAAATTAGTTGCAACAGGCCCAAGAAAGGCCCAAATTCTTTTTTTTCTCTCTTACTCATGAATTATTTAAGTATAACTTACATAAATCCCATAATGTAAAATCTAAATTACTTTCTATCCCTATTCTTTTTCTAATTACACAAATCCCATGTTTTTTAGGCATTTCAGATAGATAATTAAGGATATGAATACATTATGTATCAATCTGTTGCACTTATTAAGGGAAAAAAAGGCTGAAAAATCAAATTAAAATCTCATAGTATCCATCCGTTGCACTAATTAAGGAAAACAAAAACTAAAAATCAAATTAAGATCCCATAAATTGCACTATTTCATTTCAAATTATTGTCAAGAATTCAATTATATAGTGTAACAAACCAAAAAATTTAAAAAATTAAATTTCTTCTTCTTATTCATCGTTCTCTGATCTGTTTCATAAAGACTTTTGTTGAAATTTTGGATAAGCGAGGTGAGTTATGAAGGATACAAAAGTGATGAAATTGTTATTGCACAAACTATTTGTTTTGTGAATCTTCAAGTTCATCGAATATCCTTTTGATTTTGATTTAAGATTGTCGAAAATTTTGAGATTCAAATTTCTTCTCCCAGTTCATTGAAGATCCTTTTTGTTTTGATTCAAAATTGCTGAAAAATTTGAGTTTCAAAATTATTGTCCTAGTTCATTGAAGATCCTTTCAATTTTGATTCAAAATTATCGAAAATTTTGAGAAGACACATCATGAGGATCCTTTCAATTTAAATTGATAAGTGTTGTATTTCTACTAGATACACTAAATAAGAAAGTGTTGCCCATAAGATTTTAGGTTTGAGATCGATACATTATTGTTTGATAATTGTTATGTATCAGATACATTTAGTATAAATTTGAATTTTTGTATCATAACTAAAAAATTAGTGCATGATACATTATTATTTATGTATCTTATTTTGTTTGAGAAATACTATAATTTAAAATTAAAAAAAATACATTATACATGTAATTGTTCCAAAATAGCTTCTTTTTTTTGTGTGTGTGATACATAACATAAAGTTTATGTATCAAGTACATTTATATTGAACATGATAAACATTAATCGAAGATTCTACAGCATTAGAGTTATGTATCAATACCTTAAATATGAACATTGTACATTGCATAAAACAAAGGTTATTGTAGCAGTGATGTATCAGATCAATAATAACACTAACAAAGACTAATTTAAGACTCAAATGAGATACATTAAAATTTTGTATGTTTGATAGTGATGGCCGTGATCCAACTTTTTTCTTCTTTTTTTTTGGACGTTTTTCAATAGTAGATACATTAAAAGAAAATAAATATTTTTCAAGAAAAATTTTCAACGACGATATGATTAACTAAAATTGCAAAGGTTCAATAAGATTTCAATGGGGGCAGGGGGCTGAGGTAATTTTATTTTTATTTTTTAAGATGAAAAAATTTAAAAAATAATAATTAAATAAATTGAAAATTAAAGTGATGGAAAGAAATTTACCTCTTGAATAATTTGAAATCATTAATTGGAAATAGAAAAGATTTGAAATTCAAAAATAGATTAATTGATGTAATAATGGAGAGATTTGTGGCGTGAAAAAAGGAAGGAAAATCATGGGTATGAGATTTCAAAATAATGTATCCGGAAAAGGGGATGATGGGAGGAAAAAAAAGGGATTTTTGATATTTTTTGAAATGGTAGGGAAAATAAGAAAATATGAAAATAAATGGCGTGTAGTTAATAATGGGAAAACTACCTAACCACACATACATCACTATCATATATAGTATATTTACCTCTAGTTTAAAATAATTATACATATTACCACTTTTAATATTTATACCATATATTTTAAAAGATTTATTAAGATACACAAATCCCTTAAATATGGTATTGGATTTAAAATTGAATAATTATCTTAAATTTAAACTCCTTAATTAATGCTCATTAACAAGTTAATTATTTTCTATTCTCATCTGTCGCCGATCGTTCCCCAGCCCCATGTCCAGCAACCCACTTTCTTTCTTCTTCTTCTCCCTGTTTAATTTATTTCTTCATTCTCTCAATACATGTTTGCATGTTCAAATCAATATTTTACATATAAGTTTGTTCTTATTGTTTTATTATTCTCATGTATCTTGATTTTGTATCTGAGTTAAAATTCATAATGTTCTTAAGTTTAATTTTAAAAAGTTTTACAAATTAGATTTTATATTTTTTGATTTTGTTGTTTCTCAAACACTTTAATGGCTGACCATTCTCAAAATCAAACGATTCTTGTTAAAGGTACTACACGTTAACAATATTATACTAAATCAGACAACTTTTATTTATTTATTTTTACTCATTAATTTCTCATTGCAGGGACTGACTCTTCATCCATCAATATTCAAGCCGAGAAAAGATCGAAGTATAGGAACGACCCAATCAAGATGGAAGAATTACATCAAGTTTTAAGTAACATAACAAATACACCATTAGATATGCAACAATGTTGGATACAAATCATGTGTACATGTATCTAGTTAAGAGTTCATGTATCTGGTTTAAGATTATATGTATCTATGAGAAAAAAATTCAGATGCTAAAAAGGGAAGAATTTTGAAAAAAATTTACTCATTTTTTGGATTAATGATAAACAGATACTTTACCATCGTGATTTTTCCTAAATATGTGCGTTTTAGTTACATTTCATATTTAGATACACATAATTATAAGTATATGCTTATTATGTATCCGGAATACATGTTTTTGAATATAATGTATGAAACTAATACTTGATACATCAAATTAATACTAGATACATATAAAAGATTCATGAAATTAAAATTAGATCATCTAAATAGATACATGAAATTAATACTAGATACATATAGCAAATACATTAAATAAATCTAGATACTTCTATGATATATATGGATGTACATGTATCTAAGGGTTTAGTTGGTTGGATACATCATATATTGATATTTGATAATAGATACATCAAATTAATGGATTTATTATTTTAAGAGCATTAAAATGAAATTAATCAAAATGACTAATATATACATGTTTTTTTTTATCTTTTATTAATAATATTAATGAATTTATTATTTCAAAGAATAATAAAATAAAATAAATTAAACATACCTTTATTTCCGCCTTATATTAAGGGATTTGATTAATTTAAATTTTCAAAAATAATTATCCATGTATTCTAAAAAATCCTTAATTACTTCTATAATTAAGGAAATCAGTTACAACAAATTAATTAAATAAATAAAATATGTATCTCAATTTTAAAATTCGGCAGATAAATTTATCTCACGGATTCCAACTCGTGTATCCTAAGCATGAAATATGGTAGAGGAAGTAATATTTGAAACTATTGGGAATCTTAGTAATTAGGACCTAAACTAGTGGGATTTATGTAGTTTGCCCTTATTTAATTGTGATATTTGTTTTTTTTTATTTAACCCTAACTTTAAGATTATTAATTAACCTAATTGAAATACCCAAAATATGAGTTATTTTCTTTGTGTTGATTTAGGATAATTTATTTTATGTCAAGTATATTGGTCAAATTTTATACCTTTAATTAAGTTAAATCTTTTGTTCTTGAAAAGACATTCTTTATTGCCTCTCACTCAATCACTTTTTTTAACTCATTTAAAAATGGTTTTAAGTTAAAGTTTTTTTTTTCTCAAGTAAATTTTAAAAAATGTTTTTCCTTTACTTAGTCATTTTCTCAAGAAAGGGGTTAGTCAAATTTTTTATTTATTCTTCAATTAATTTAAAATAATTTTCCGAATTGGTTTAAATTAAAATGATTCAAATAAATTTTAATTAATGTAATTTTGTTAAAAATAAAAAATTGTTCTTTGTTTAGCTTTTTTTTTTTAAGTTAATATTGTAAATTATTTTTATAATCATTTTCCTAAAAAATAGTCAAAAAATATTCAAGTCGTAGGATAACCGCTTGTTAACGGGCACTTCAAATGTTTTAAAAACCTTCTTGCAGTGTAAATGAGAATATTCATTTGGCAAATTCTTTTTTTTTAACAAAAATACACCTCTTTTTTGCACCATTTTTAAACCCACTAAATTTATTAAATTTTGTTCAAACTTGATGATGTCTTTCAAAAAAAATTATATTTTGTTCTAAACACTTAATATTCTTTTTACTTTTTCTAAAGGGAGCCATTTTGTCAATTAATGAACTAATGTCGTTTTTTTTAGCCATGGACTATATATTTAACTAAATTGATCTAAAGATATTGTTCTTTCTTAAATATTTTTCATTCTAATACAATTGCAAAAAAGGGCTTTTAAAATAAAAATGTTTTCCAACTTAGTTACTCAATTACTTAATCTTTAGCACTCATATCTTTCTTTTAAAATTAATTAACCTAAGTTTGATCGGTTAACCGTTTTTAATGGATCTTAAAGAATGCTTAACCCCTTTCCTTTAGGATGAATTAGAACCCTTACCTAGAATCATATAAAGTTAAGTAGACCTTTAATTGAAGTTAACTTTTAGCACTACTTAGTTAAATATTTAGGTGTCCTAATTCACCCTTAAAAAACAATTAGGTGGCAATTCCTTAAGTTAATTGCTTAGGATCACTAATATGTTGTATACAATTTAACGTGAGTTAAAATGGGGTATAATACTATGGTAAATGAAACTATGTATAGATGCATCATTGGTTCATTGTTGTATTTGACAGCAAGCAGTGTGGGTATGTGTGCTAGGTTTCAAGCTTGCCCCAAAGAATCTCATTTGAAAGTTGCCAAGCGAATCTTAAGGTATATGAAGAAGACAGGGGACCTGGTCCTATTCTATCCTTCAGGAAACTCGTTTTAACTGGTGGGGTATGCAGATGCAGATTATGCAAGGTATCAAGTTGATACAAAGAGAACCTCAGAAATGGCTCACTTCCTCGGGTCTTCATTCATCTCTTGGGGAACCAAGAAGCAGAATTCAGTGGCTCTTTCTACAACTGAAGTAGAATATATAGCCGTTGCATCCTGTTGTGCTCAACTTCTATGGATAAAACAGTAGCTTGAAGATTTTGGAGTAATCACTCACACTATCCCACTCTTTTGTGATAACACAAGAGAACTCAATATGGCAAATAATCCAGTTTAGCATAAAAGGAATAAGCATATTGATGTGAGACATCACTTTTTGAGAGATAATGTAGAAAAGGGAAACATATGTGTGCAATTTTGTAAGACTGAAGATCAAATTGCTGACATCTTCACCAAAGCCTCAAGCAAGGACCAGCTTGAGAAAAATAGATTGAGGTTGGGAATGCTGAAGCTTGATTGAGTTGATTCTATCGGAAGCATCCAACCCTCATTGGCTATGATTAGGAGGAAGGTTTCTTGTTATCTGTAATCCTTGTTTTGATAAAATCAATCTCATACATTTTGCAGGTATACACTCATAATGATTTGCTGGAATAAAGAAAGGACAAAACAATTATGGGATAAGCATCTTCAAATTGTAGAGAGGGACCTGGTCCTATCTCAAAAGGTTAGCACTCTTTATATTATATTTAAATTGCTAATGAGAATCGTTATTACTTCCACATGTCAGTCATCCGTCTTCTGACCGTTGTCCCATCGCTTTTAATCCAAGTGACGCATCCTTTCAAGGGACCTGACATACCTCTTCAATTCATTTTATACTCTCTTCTCTTATCTCTCTTCAAAAAATTTCAAACTCTTCTCTCTATGTTTTCTCAGAAACCCTAATATCTTTCTTTTATGTTTCTCTTCCTTTCTCTACAAAATGTCTCAACTCCCTACTCTTCCCAAAAAATGTTGGACATTTTAAACGAAAGGAAACCTGTGGCTTTTGCTTTCCCCTCCAGTAACCCTCCTCCGGTTGAAGATTGTCAAATCCCAACCACTGAAGTTATTCCAGATTCCATTGACAAAGCCCCTACAGTGTGCTCCCCTTATCTAGATCTAAATGACCCCCAAATTACCTCTTCTGAAGAGGCTGTACAGTCCAAAATAGGTCAACAAAGTGACGCCACTGTGTCTCTATCTCACCTTGGTCCCGTATCCTTCGTTTTGTCTGAATTTCTCTTTGAGGGAGACCTTCCTGAAGAGAAAAACTCTGAGTCTAATATTGTAGCTGCTAGTAAGGAGTTAGTGGTGGAAAGTTTCACCGAAATGAGGGAAAACACAAGAGCTCCATTTTATGAGGAAGGAGATAGAACTCTAGAGGCTCCTCTTGAGACCTCTGACCAAAGTTCGACAAAACCCTAGCAACCGTTCTACCCTCTACTATTATTAATGATGAAGAGGATGAGGACAATCGTCCTTTGTGTTGGGCTGTTCAAAGAAGGATGGTTCCCATCTCCAACAAAGGAAAAGAGAAAGTGACTGAAGAGATCCACAAAGAAAAACCCTTATCCTACCAGTGTTTCAAAAAGAAAGTTAATGAGTGATGCAATGAAGGCGAATAAGGTTAGCACAACTAAGAGCAGGAGAAGAGGAAATACTGCAGTGGAAGAGAACCTGGTCCCAGACAAAGAAGTGGTTAAATTATCAAATGACCAGGATGAGAGTGAAACTGTATCAGATGACATCATTTATGCGGTTGAAAAGAGGAATAAAGAGGCATTAGGAATAGAGAAATCCAAAACAAATAAAACACTAATTAGAAAAGAAGTTGATTCGAAAAGGGGGGGGGGGGGAGAAGGAGCCGGTGAAGAGGAGAGTGAAGGAGACCACTAAAAGAAAAAAAAGGAAGTGTCACCTGAGGAATTTTTTGCAGAATTTGAGTCTAAGTTTGAGAAGGGACTAGGTTCAAAGAGTAAAAATATGAAGGTTGAAAAGGAATTAACTCGAGATGAGAGAGTTAACAATTTGAAAAAACAAAAGGTTCTGAATGGAAGGGTGTTTGACCCTGAGATAATCACCAAGACATGAATGTGTAATCGAACAGACTTTGTGGAATTACAAGCATGAACGCACCTGTTCGTAAATCACATTCCAGTGTTGCATGAGGCTTAAGTCAGGGATTTCTACTATAATGTTGAATTCACACAGAAGATGGGAGTCTCAATACGTAGGTAGGCGACATAAATTTTCACTTGAATAAGGAAAGGTTGGGAGAGATTCTAGATGTACCCATGGAAGGGATCAGGTTAGTGGCTAGAAAATTTTGCTCCAAAAGTTTTGTTCAAGAATGTGGTAAACTCCCAAAGCTAAACTGTGCTGGTATTCCCAAGAAGCTTTTGAAGGGGGATATCAATTGCTTTTTGAGTTGGTAAACAAAGTGCTTCTTCCCAGATCTGAGAAATGAACCATTGCTTCTGCGGTTGACTTGTATCTAATGGGAGCACTGAGCAAGTTGGATGTCATAAACCTTCTAGCTATCATGCTAGAACACATGCATAAGACTGTTATAGAGCAAAATGGGAAACATGGCATGGGTTATGGCTACTTCTTAACAAGAGTGTTCAAACACTTGGAGATTCCTCTTGTCGTGTCAGGAATTATTTTAGCTCAAAGAAATGAATCATCTGAACCCAAGATGAGGGTATATTCTTTAACGAAGAATACCTCACTTTTGCCAACAAATATAAGAATAAGATTATTATCTGATAAAAACCTTACTTCTAGGCATATATACTCCATAAACTATAATATTCCCTCATATTTTAGTTGCCACAAGATTATGACATGAGTTCATGCTTTGAACACTCACTTAAGCTTTAATACACAATCTGCAGTCTATCATTGTCTCACTATATATCTGATTGACTTGTACAAAAGGGCCATGAATCTCTACCATTGAGGAAAAATTGACCAAATATATTTAGCAAATGCTCATTTAAAAATCAAAGGAATGAGTAGTTATGTAATACCTTGTTGAGGTTGCACACAACTTCTACACCTAGATAGTGTTGTAATATTGCATCTACCTAAACCATCATCAACTGGTAGATTCAGCTTCCACAACCTCCAAAGGGAAAATGAGATCTTGTATTGTAACCCTTTAATACATAAGTTACAATATCTAATATTGCCTTTCTACTTCTTCTATTTGGTAATCTTCTAAGCACACTAAATAGTAAATTTACCATTTTTAGTTTCTATTCGCCATGGTCTATCCACAAGTCTAATTTCCTAAACACTTTAATATCATTGCAAACATCGTCTATAATGTCCTAAGGGAGAGCTTGCTAATATTACTCTCCATCTTTCATAAAGTGACTAGCTAATTTCTTTTATTCTCTCATCAATAATAAAAATAGTAGGGACTATATGTGTAAGGGAGGGCTAGCCTTATCCAGTTATCAAATCAAACATTAGAGCATCCATTCTTTGGTTTGCATCATATCTTTTTTTATTCAATCTTATCTTTTTCCTCAAGCATCTTCTTCCATAACTAAGAACACCCTTTTCCTTGTACCAAAGCTATTGTAGTTTTCCTAAATATTTGTATAGAGCTTTTCTCTTTATTTATCAATTGTGTTGATATCTTCTCATAATCATGAAACACTATCATGATCATTTTCAAAAGTCCTTGTATCTTCTTAAGCAAATATAGGGGTAGAATGTGTATATGCTAGATGGTTAATAGTGGTACTCCATTTAGTCATATCATAACCTTTGTATGTATCACTCATAAAGGAAGTGTTAAGATCTCTAGATAAAAGTTTAGCTGATATAATAAATAGTGCTGGAGATGAGAGACCGGTCTCGTTGCTTACAAATCCCATTTTCCCAATACTTCTGTCAAATATAAACATGTCACTATGTTATATGGCTTGGTCATATCTATGTTCAGTACTATATTTAATTTATTGGTTCGCCCCTTTCTAATATAACACATTCATTATAATACATTTACCCTTACCAAACACAAACTAGCTTAGCTTGTTGATATGAATGATGGTAAAATATAGTCGATATTTCCTTGTATGACCTTTGAGATAAATTTTTTAGAAAAATTACTCAAACTAATAGGTCTTAGGTCTAAATAATTGTAGTTTATAGACTTCTTTGGGAGTAGGACCAAATTGGTATGTGTGATGGACTTAGGAAGGGTGTCACCTTTAAAATAGTATGCTTTCACAACTCTAAATACATTCTCAATAATGTTTCAGCATGCCTAACAAAACTTTTCATTGAGCCCATAAGGGCCTAGCACTAGTTCCATCCCTAGAAAAAACTACTGATTTGACCTTGATAGTGGGAGAAACTAATAATTTCATTTTATCTTTTTGACTTACCAATTCTGGAAATCAGTGTCCTCTTCCTCTAAGTAAATTGTTTCTAGTAAACATAGGTAGCTTTCGTTTCCATTCAAATTTTCTTTTCAAAACATTCTCTCTTTAAATTCTCTTAATCTACAAGCCTTTTCTCTTTTCATTCACTAGATTATAACCAAAAAATCTAATATTTTTGTCTCCTTATACATGCCAAGTAATTTTAGCCTTTTGTTTTCAGAATTCTTCTTCAATGTAAAAGTACTTTTTCAATTCAACATGTCCTTTCTCTAACACCATTTTATTGTTGAGATAAGGTTCTTACTTCGTCAAACAAGTTCTCCTTGATCTCCACCAACTACTTGAAGAGATGTCTTTATGCATCTCTTTACTCCACCTTGATAGTGCCTTCTCAATTGTTTGATCTGGTGTCTAAATATAATAACGGATGCCCCTCAAAATCTGATGTCCAATGCCCCCCTCTCTCTCTACTGTATTGTAGAAATATTCACTCTTTGTCCAAAAATTCAAGAATAACCTGATTTTGACACCCATTTGACATATGAACCAATTCTTGTCAAATGTTTTACTTCAATCTGCTCAAATAAAGCAAGCATCTATTAATTCACTACCACCTTGTATATCCTTTCAAAGATGGATACAATTTTCAACTACTCTCCCTTTTCATCATGTAAATGAACTCCTCTTGAATTCCTTGATATAATTGTAAAGAATTGACGCAGAAAGAAAAACTTCAACCTATTGTGGTAACGTTATAAGCTCATGATAACACTCAACTACACCTCGAATTTGAAATGTAGGTAGCTAGTGATGTGCAAAACAATATTCAATTTGGAGTCGTGGTTACGGGGATTTGTAATAGGATGTACTACAATTCACGAGTTAATTCATGCAAATAAACACATTGTAACAACAATAAATATAAATGAGGGATTTTATTTGTAATAAGGGATTGACTTAAAATTTCAAGAGCAAACGGTTACAAGAATGCTGATTTATAAAGAGAGGAGAGACTAAGTATGTAAATTCGATGGGTTATCGATTTGATAAGTATTGACCAACTATCATAGAATAAATTAGAGAAAATGGCCAAAAGCCCCCTCCCCCCAAGCTATTACCGAATTCTCAACTACACACTTATTCTTCACAGGGTTCCTATCACCCCTTGAACCTTTTAAAAGTGAAATTTCTAGCCCCCTACAAACTCACACCCAGATTTGTATTAGGTAGTAATCAACACGCGCTGCCACATAATATTACCCTTTTTTATATATAAAAAAAATTAATTATTCTTTTATCTTTTACTTTTTTTTTTTGTTTTATATTTTCTTCTTTTCCTTTTCTCTTTCTTTTCCATTCCTCCATTTCTTTTTCTTTGAAGTTTCTGCAGATTTGACGACGAGGATGCCATGACTACCGCATCTCTTTTTGTTTGTTCTTCTCTAGACTCTAGAATCTTGAATTCTCCCTCTTTACCTGTCCAATTTCGAAAAATTGGTTTAACGTCCCATCGAGTTAGCTAGTTAAGGGTGACCGGAGAGCTGTTGGCGGGGCAGAAGCACTCTTAACTGGGGGGAATGCTTTCTATTCGGCCTTCGATTCGATGATGCCTGTCTCGTTGCAATTCCACCAGTGTGTAATACATCCAACATTCTCAATATTAAACGCTTTTGGCAAGCCAGAGCAAGACTTCTCTGTGGGAACCCCCCGGTAAAGGAGACCTGTCTAGTCACATCACAGGAAAAAACCCCAAAAACAGAAAGAGAAAGAAGTAAGTCAAAAAATAGGAAATACTGCTAGATGGCTACCAGTTCTTTGACCTTCACTGGAATTCTAAACACTAGGAAATCTCGTTCTCTAAAGTTAGAGACAAACGAAAAACTTTATAAATGAAAATTGCTTCTACTTCCGCTACTATAATATTTCTCAAAGATCGATTCTTCAAAGAATCACCAGTAAACGATATCTGCTTGCGGGGATAAAGGTACCAGACTTTCGGAGAGACTAATATTGATTTAGATTTAACAATGTTGATATGAGAAACTCGATTGATGTTTACAACAATTTCAATAAATGGGTCTTCTTCGTTAAATGGTTAGTTAATTACCCAATGATGAATTCTTCTCCATTATTTGAATCTATTACTTAGTGAACTTGTCCATTAATGACTATTCTAAAGTTCGATTCTTCTAACTTTCAATTTTGATTTTGAGCTACCAACAAATTTTCAAAGTGATAAAAAGTGGAGATATGATGAAAAATATGTGATTTGAAGATATGAATTGACTTAGTGATGAAAAGTTGATGAGGGCGGTGACATGGGGTCGAGGTGACCCCGCCGGTGTCTATGGATCTTATGAACATTGAAGGGAAAAAATAAAGAAGGTAAAAAAAATAGAATATTATTATGAAATAAATTAAATATTTTAATCATCTTTTTATCTCTCACTCTCCCAAATAGAGCGAACTTCTTTTCCACATCAACATTTAGGGAGCAAATAACTCCATTTTAAAATAATCCAAGGAGGTAATAGGACTCCCGTAATGTATGAGTGTGAAGCTGGGAATCCGGCTATAGGTTGAGGGATTTTTGGCCATTTTCTCAATAAATTACCACATGGATCATATTTGGCTTGAGTCACATTCAAAGATTTTCAATTCAATGAATGTGTTTGTTTTGGGTTCTCTCAAACCCCAATACCATACTATATAAATCACAAAATATTTGCTTGAGTGGACTTAAATTATTTCTTCCTCAATCCCTTAAATGAAAGTTTAATCAGATATGACTATTTCTAGTTCTAATCTTTTGATTAAATTTTCAAGTACTCACCATTGAAGCCTTAACCAATCTTACTTTTCTTTGTCAAGAAAAAAGTGAAATTAGAGAGTTCCATTAATATTTGCAACAATCAATTTTTGAATTAAAATTTGAAAACAACAATAGATTCGTGCATTATAATCAATTCTAAGAGTAATTAGTTACTACCCAATCAAATCTAAACACACATCAAGCACACACACTCCTAGAACAGAATATAGCTACTCATAATTTTAAAAAAAGGAGTTATACCAAGGTTGAACTCCTCCTTTGAATTCATCAAGAGTAATTATAATCAATTCCAAGATTAAGTTTCATCAATAATGATGTTTCTTCGATATAAAGCTAAGAATATACTACTACAATGTACTCGATTCACTACTCAATTCTGTACTAATTGTCCTATTCCCAAAATGGAGAAGAAGATATTAATCTATCCCTACAAAAATCTCCAAAATGACCTTTGAAGCATCCAAAATACATTATTCATTTGGATGATTTTACCCTTCAAATTTCCATCAGACTACTTGCACACTTGCAACTATGTTTCTTGTGTCCAATGTTGCAGCACGCGGGTGAAATGATGTTCCTATTCTAAATTTGTCCATGTCCTCCTACTCGCAGGTGCCGTTTGGCAACACACATGTGGTGGGCAATCATGTCCTCTCATTTTTATTTGACACTTGCGAAATGCTGGCACCATCTTGTGGCACACATGCATAACACATGTTTCGTGACAAATTACTTTTTTTCAAATCCTTCATCATCGTACTTTTCCATGAATGCAAGTAAATAAGAGAACAAAGGCAACAATTCCTGCTTAAGAGTTAAATAAGTTGGTAAAACACCAACTTATTGAACCTCCAATCTTAAATTATTGCTTATCCTCAAGTAAAACATTTACTAAGCATAACATTGACTCGTGTTGATCATGATACAAGGGTTGCATAAAGAATTTCTATGACTCAAATAAAATAAAACGATAAAAAACTTTTTATACAATCACAAACCTCAATAAGCACCGACATCGATCTTCACAAGAAAAAAAATCATTTCTTCAAAAAAAAAATCCTTGCTCATTTAAAAGGTTACACTTTTCAATAAAAATTCAAGGATAATATTTCATCAAGAAAAATCTAAAAGAATCTCAAGTTAATGGCATCACTCAAGGTTTGCCTAAGAGTTCACCACAGAACTTGTAACATTCATACATCTCAATTGAAATTAAGATGTCACCATTCACTCTAAGGATGTAATACCTCTCATAACAAGATAGATTCTCACTCCCAATCATGTAATTCACAATATAAAAATTATAAATCATGAAAATACATTTTCTCAAAGATATTAATATATACGCACATCGAACCATATGTTTGCCCTTTATGCAATTCACCATTAATGTAGAGTTGCCAAGCTTGGATTCACTAAGGACTTGCAGGTTAAGACATAGGCTAAGGGAAAAAGGTGGGATATTATTTGGTTCAAGCGACATAGAGCCTCCCTAACACTATCATTCATCAAATTAAGCACAACGCTCACATCATTGATTCAACTTCAACTTATCTCTCATTTTTATGGCTTCATAATTCTTACAAACACCCTTGCTATTCACACTAGGCATGTGCACAAAAAGATCTAGCACCAATTCATTCTTGTTCTTTCTTTTATAGTTTCATCTGTAGGTTCAACTAAGAACTTTTATATTCAACCATATGGGGCTATAAAAAAATGAAGCTCATTCCTCTCTCATTCTTTGATGCGCACACACCTAAACTTAGACTTTATCTACATCACAAATTCTTTGTTTATTTGTATTCCCCTCAAACTTAAGATTTCAACCCATATTTTCATCACTATCCATTAGGGAGGTAAGAATGCTAGAAAAGAGGATTCAAAGAGGTCAAAGTGTGATACATGATATTCAAGGAATAGGTTAATGCTCAACGGGTTTAACTATTGAAGGAGTCAATTAGATAGCTAGTTTAAGTAATTAGAAGTTAGTTACAAGATTAACTAACTTAATGAAAGTTAGTTAATTAACAACTGTCAGTTAGTTAGGATTAATGTACTTTTGAGGTCTATTTAAGATGTACTGATAAGCCTCTTTGAAGGCATTGCAATTAATGAGAATAAAAAGATTCCTTCTCTCAATTCTTCTTCTTCTTCTTCCTTTCTTTCTATCTTAGCTATTCTTCTCTACTTTAAATATTTTCTCATACAATTTCATGGTATTAGAGCAGTCGACTAGTTACTTTGGTTGAAAGAATCGATCTCTAAAGTAGATCAAAAATTGTTTAATTTTGTTGGAAGAACATGAAAAAATTCTTTGAATATCCTCTATTGTTTCAATGACGATGGAAGCAGGGGTTGAAAATTACTCAATTTGTTATAGATCTATAAGGGTAGCCTTCCTTGGAAGGAACAAATTGGGATTAGTTGATGGTCCTTGTAACATAGAAGTGTTTCTAGAAGAGATGGGGAATCACTGGGAAAGAGTGAATCCAGTGGTGTTATCTTGGCTGATGAATTCAGTGGAAAAAGGATTGCTAGGAGGTATAATGTATGCTTCCAATGCCAAAGAAGTATGGGATGATCTATTTGAAAGGTTCAACAGGATTGATGATTCAAGAACTTTCAATTTACACAAGGAAATTGCTGCTACAATTTCTACATATTTTTCTAGGGTGAAAAATTTCTGGGAAGAATTTCAAGCTCTTGTCCATAGTCCAGGTTGTAACTGTGAGAAATCAAAAGATTTTGTAGTACAACTTCAGAAGTTAAAATTGTTTCAATTTCTCCTATGACTAAACGACTCTTATAACCAAGCAAGAAGTCAGATCTTGCTTATGAGCCCTATGCCGACTGTTAACCAAGCTTATGGAATAATTATTAGTGATGAAGGACAAAGGTCTATAGTAGCAAATTCTGGAATCTTGGGTGCGAATCCCACTTCAAGTGGTAGTAATTTTGATATGGCTATGTTTACCAGGAATGGTCCTACAAGATATAAAAAGAATTACAATGTACAATGTGATTTCTGTAAAATGAAAGGACATACCAAAGAAGTGTGTTACAAGTTAGTGGGATACCCTTCAGATTACAACAAGTTCAAGAAAAAAGGAGTACATACAGGGAGTAATAGTTATAACTCAAGTGCAAAGGCTCATAATGTGATCACTGGTGGTCACTTTCAAGAATCAGAACAGTGTGATATGATGGGTGATACAAGTGAGAATATAGCTGAAGAAAGTATACTAGGTTACAAAGGGAAAAATGTGGCATACAATACTGAGTCTTCTTCATAAATAGAGAGTCTAAGATGGGGTTGTATCCATTTACCAAGGAGAAATATAGGTGGATTGTGAATCTCTTGAAGAATATAGGAGACAACAGTGTTGCTACAAACTCTATGTCTTCAGCAAGCTTAGCAGGTATTAACCAGCCTAGTGCTTACTCAGTTAAAAACATACAAGAGTGGATAGTAGAGACTGGAGCTACCAATCATATGGTAGCTGATGTAAGCTTGTTAGATAAACCTACTATAGTGTCTAGAGGAGTTTATTTACCTAATGGAAATGTTTCTTAAGTCACTCATGCTGGATCTAGTAGTGTTACTGCAAGGACATCTTTAACTAATGTGCTGCATTTACCTCAATTCAAGTTTAATTTGATGTCTGTGTCAAAACTTACAAAAGAGTTAGGATGCTTAGTGAGTTTCTTTCGTGATTTTTTCATGTTTCAGGATCTCTCCAATGGAATGGTGAGGGAGATTGGTAGAGAGGAGAATGGACTGTATATTCTAACTGGAAGTACAAAGTTACAACAGTCTCAAAGCAATGGTTGTGTTCTTGCTGTAAAGGAAAATCATACTCATGAGAGGTCCGAAGATGTGGAATTGTGGCACAAAAGGCTTGGGCATGCATCCACAAAGTCATTAAACAAGTTTATGTCAGTAAAGGCTGAGTATATAGCAAATACACTGAATAATTGTACTGTTTGTCCTTGTGCAAAACAAGTTAGAAACTCCTTTCCTACAAGTAGTATACAAACTTCAACATGCTTTGATCTTGTACACATGGATATTTGGGGTCCTTACAAAGTACCTACATTTGATGGTAACAGGTTTTTTCTCACTGTGGTTGATGATTTTTCAAGGTTAACTTGGGTTTACTTTTAAAAATTGAAGTTTGATGCTTGTGTGGTCATTAAATAATTTATTGTGTATGCTAAAATTCAGTTTGGTAGGGTTGTTAGGGTTATAAGATCTGATAATTGCACTGAGTTTGTCAACTCAGTGTGTAAGGAATTGTTCAACAATTTTGGCATAGTTCATCAGACAAGTTGTGCCTATACTCCTCAGCAAAATGGGGTAGCTGAGAGAAAACATAGGAACTTGCTAGAAGTAACAAGGTCTCTAAGGTTCCAAGCTGAGGTACCTATTAGGTTGTGGGGTCTGTGTGTGTTAGTTGTTGTACACATAGTCAATAGACTACCTAGTTCAGTATTACAAAACAGGTCTCCCTATGAGGTGTTTTAGAACAAGAAACCATGTATCTCACATTGAAAAGGCATTGGATGTCTCTGTTATGCAAAGGTAGTGTAAGAGCTTGATAAACTAAAGCCAAGGTCTAAAATGACAATTCATATGGGATATTCAATGACTCAGAAAGGGTATATGCTTTATGATCTAGAAACAAGGAAGTTGTTTGTTAGCAGGGATGTTATATTTAGGGAAGATATTTTTCCTTTCAAAACAAACACTAGTGTCTCATGTAACAGACTGTATGTTCCTTGTGATATTGAATATGGTGTGAATGACATACCTGAAGGAGTTGTGACACATGGAGTTACAACACCTCAAAGTCAAGTTCAAAGCTCACAACCAGAAGAAACTAGACTAGTGGAAGTCCCTATGGCACCAGTCAGTGTTACAAGGAGGTCTGTAAGAGATAGAAATCCTCCTGTTTGGTTAAAAGATTTTGTTTCCTTAAGTGTGAATGAAACAGTAGCTTATCCTATGTCCAAGTATATTGCTTATGATCATTTGGCACCCAAGTATCAAGCCTATGTTGCTACTTTTTTTGCATGGAACCTAGAAGTTATTGTGAAGCCATCAAAGATCCTAGGTGGGTGGAGGCTATGAAGGAAGAAATTAGTGCATTACAACAAAATAACACTTGGGAAGTTGTGTCTTTGCCTAAAGGAAAAAAAACCATTGGATGTAGGTGGATTTACAAGATAAAACACAAAGCCACTGGTGAAGTGGAAAGGTTCAAAGCTAGGTTGGTAGCCAAGAGTTATAGTCAAAAAGAAGGGATTGATTATCAATTTTTTTTTCTCCAGTAGTTAAAATGAAAACTGTTAGATCAGTCCTTGCTATTGCAGCAACAAAAAATGCCATATACATCAAATTGATGTGTTCAATGCCTTTCTACAAGGTAATTTGTTTGATGAGATTTACATGGATTTACCTCAAGGATTTCATAGTCAGGGGGAGACTAAGATAGTGTGCAGACTCAAAAAATCCTTGTATTGGTTGAAACAAGCTCCTAGGCAGTGGAATGCTAAGTTAACTGAGGCACTTCTTAGGTTCAAGTTTCAACAAAGTCAATATGATCATTCAGTTTTTACAAAAATAGCACAAAAGGCATCACAATTGTTCTTGTATATGTGGATGACATGCTCATCACAAGTGATAGTCTCAGTCTGATCAATGAGGCCAAAGGGTACTTACAAGAAGCATTAAAAACGAAGGACTTATGAGAGTTAAAATATTTCCTTGGTATTGAGTTTGCTAGGTCTAAGGAAGGTATTCTATTGCATCAAAGGAAATATACATTAGAGTTAGTTTCTGAAGCTGGTCTAGGGGCTGCAAAACCTGCTATGACTCCTATGGAGGCAAATGTAAAGTTAACATCAAGGGAATATGATGCTCATGTGTTCAAAACTCAAGCATAACCTATGGCTGATCAAGGCTTTTATCATAAACTTATAGGGAAACTTTTGTACATCACTATGACCAGACCTAATATCTCATTTTATGTACAGACTTTGAGTCAATTTTTACAAGCTCCTAAACAGTCTCATACGGAAGCAACAATTAGAATAGTTAGACACCTGAAAGGAACCAGGGCAGGGAGTCCTACTGTCTAGCAATGAGAACATTGATATATCAGCTTATTGTGATGCAGACTGGGCTGCATGTCCTAACTCTAGAAAGTCAGTAACAAGATATGTAGTTAAGCTTGGAGACTCTCCTATCATATGGAAGTCTAAGAAACAAACAACTGTCTCCAAGAGTTTAGCAGAAGCAGAAGCTGAATACAGAAGCTTAGCTTCAACAGTGGCAAGAGTTGGTATGGATAATTGGATTAATGAAGGAACTTGGTTAGGAGGTTACTCTTCCAGTTAAAGTGTATAGTTACAGTAAGGCTGCTATACAAATAGCTGCAAATCCAGTTTATCATGAAAGGACTAAACACATTTAGATAGATTGTCATTTCATTAGATAAAAGGTTATGCAAGGAATGATTTCTACTAACTACATTCCTACAAATGAACAACCTGCAGATATGTTAACCAAAATCTTGTCCAGAATGCAACATAAAGTTTTGAGTTCCAAGTTAGGTATCCAAAACATTTTTAGAGTACCTAACTTGAGGGGGAGTACTGAAGGAGTCACTTAGATAGCTAGTTCAATTCATTAGAAGTTAGTTACAATATTAACTAACTTAATGAAAGTTAGTTAATTAACAGCTTTCAGTTAGTTAGGATTAGTGTAGTTTTGAGGTCTATTTAAGATGTACTGATAAGCCTCTTTGAAGGCATTGCAATTAATGAGAATAACAAGATTCCTTCTCTCAATTCTTCTTCTTTTTCCTTTATTTGTATCTTAGCTGTTCTTCTCTACTTTACATATTTTCTCATACAATTTCATTAACTAAGGTCAATATTAAGGCTAGGAGTGTTTTGTTAAAGTGACTATATAATTAAGAGCGACTAGGGTCATTTTCCAAGCCAAGGCAAATCTAGGATTTTTCCTTGAATAACATTTGGGGGCAAGTTCTATGATATGTTTATACAAGAACAAGCTACAATCTCACCACACAAAGTATCACAATTCCAAAGAGTTATAGTTGTTCTTGAAATCAATTGAAGTGAATGACTTATGAAAAACAATAATCAGTTAATCAATAACCATTTGTGAATGAAAAAGACAAAAATTTAATGTGGAAACTATGACAAGAAATTGTTTTCTATTTCATTTTCCCCTCTTTTTCTTAATTTTCAAAATCTCTTGTCAATCAAGATTTTGGTGGTCCCACTTTAGACAAGTATAACAAAGATTCAAAATAAAACTACAAATTGATATTTTCCCTTTAAAAAGTGACCTCTCACTCTATCATAGGAAAATGCTAATCCAATTCGATAAATAAAATATGTAATAAAATGATTTTCTCCTTGGGAAAGAATTGTGGTATAAAAACACTCAGATTTTATTCAATTGTCATGGCCCAAAGTACACCCTACACGTGATATGGTGAATAAGACTTCGAGAGGCCCTAAGCAAGTCACTTGACATAAGCATGACATAATAAAATACAACTCAAGAGACATAATCGATATACATCTCAAATATATAAGATGACATAAAAGATACCAATAGAGTACATAAGAGAAAACTTGGAATACTACTAAGTTTTACTTAAGCCTTCTATTCATTATAGATGTGACTAGGATAAACCCCTAAGTCACAAACATAATCAGAAGCTAAAAGACATCAAAACAATAAAACTGTCCATGGTCTTGCCCTTGAATCATAAGGACTCACAGGTCCAAGTAGTTAATAGTGGAGTAATCCACCTAAGTGTGTCCATGTGGAAGAGCGTCAGATCATATATTATGAGAGAATATAGATACGAATATACGTTAATACGATGAATGCACTAAGTATGGAGAAATATGCATAGACGTAAACATGATATCATAATTAGTTAAGAACTTGAATATGCAACACCAAGTAAGGACAAAGGAAGTTTAAAAGTCAAATCATAAAGCATATACAAGGTCAATGCATCTTAAAATCATAGATTTCATAAAATTTTGAAAAAAACATAGTTCATTTGTGGGATATTTACCATTAACCGACAATAAGACCGTGTGCGCTATAAACCCTCACACCCAAAAATGAAAGACTACTTTCCAAGGTAGGACTCCATATCAATCATTATTGTTAAAGTGGATCCACTTGTTAGGTCATTTAATACATACTACGGGGGTACGTAGTTAGGGACAAAGAGATTGCTTTTAGAGACTCGGTCTTTACTAATGGGAGAGCCTCTTGCTCAAAGTCCTCTTGGTGCTAAGTAAAATCTCAATGAAAAAGACAAAGTCATAATCATATCATAGTCAAAATACTTGAAAAGACAACAATTAAGACTACCAATTCAATCATAAGTTCATATTAGAATAGCTCCTTTAAAAACCATTATTTTGTAAACTTGTTCATAAAACACTTCCTTTTTAAGTATCTAAACCATGATTTTTCATATGTGAGAAAATATTTTGCAAATCAGTGACACTTTATCTTAACATCATAATTTAGTCATAAACCATTACTTTCATAAAACATGCATAGATTTATAATCGTAATTCATAAATTCATAATCATAATTCATATTCAGAAAATAGACATAGGCATGGGTCATGTAAAATCAATGAAAATCATGTAATTGAGTCAAATCATGCATAATAAGATTGAATATAGGAATTGAATCACAATAAATTGAATCCATGGAGAATCACATGAAACCCTAAGAGAATTGGGTGAAATCAATTTGAGAATTTAAGTTCTTTTTAGAACCCAATAGATGAAAGGGATCCATTGATGAATTCTCACATACCTTGACAATCAGAGCCCTAAAAAGTTAAAGAAGAACCTTGAAACCTTTGATGAAACCCTAGTCTTCTTCATTGGAGCTTGAGACAAAATTGGAGAAGAAACCCTTGAGTGATTTTTGTGAGTTTGAGAGCGTGGGAGGGAATGAGTTAAGTTTGAAGAGTAAAAATAATTACAGGGTTGTTATAGGGCCAAATTGACATAGTTTAGGGGTTAGTTGGGTGGGAAAAGACCATAAAACCCTTAATAAAAATCTGTCGGAATACCTTACGGGTTCAACCTGTGGTTCATAAAAGTGTCTACCAACCTTACTGGTCACTTGTAGAACCTACTACTGGAATCATAAAATTTGGACAATTTCCACGATTTGCTTCTATGGATCGTTGACCTATCTACAACTCGTAGAGCTAATCCGTAGAACCCAAAATACCAAAAATCCTCTAAGTCCAAGCACTTCCCATGATTTTCCTTTTACGGACCGTAGGGTTTCCTATGACTGGTAGTCCTTGTCTGTAAAACCCAGGTACCAAAATCAGTGAGTCCAACTCACTTCTACGAATCACTTTCTACGACTCGTCAATTAAACCATGATCCATTCAGTTCACCCGTAGACCATCATCAGAGACTAGATAATTTCCAAACTCAAATCGAGTCCTACTACTGCCTTCCTATGGGTGGTAGAACTTCATACGCTTTCGTAGAGAATGCATAAATGCCCAAAAATGCAACTTTTACAATCCTTTTCAATTTATCAATTTTTGAGGTGTTACAATATCTCCCTCTTAGGAATATTCATCCTCAAATGGGATTCAAGCTAGCATGAATAGAGTATGGAGAGAAACTAACAACCAAACATGAATGCAATCACATCAAAAGGCACATATACAAGGAGAAATCACTCCAAGATAAATCGTAACTCAAAAATCACATTTTGCATGAACATGCATGCATATGAAAGTATGATAATGACTAAAATGCATGAATCCAAAAGAATGAAGCATGAGGAACTAATACCCAAGCTAGAATAGGAGCGGAGAGAAATAGATGAGGATACTTGGATATCATATCGACTTCGACTTCCCAAGTAGCACTCAACTAATTAATTCCTCCAAAGAACTTTTACGAAAGAAACTTATTTATTTCTCTGCTTCCATACTTGTCGATCCAAGATTTCAACCAGAACCTTTTCATAATGAAGACTTTCCTAGGCTCCAATACACTTTTTCAACAAGGAGACATGGAATACCGGATGTATCAATGCTAAGTTGGTAGGTAACTTTAATTCATAAGCAACCTTGCCAATACACCTCAAAATCTAGGCCCACGTATCAGGAACTAAGCTTCTCTATATTTCTGAATTTCATCACACCTTTCATGGGTGAGATTTCAAGTAAACCCAATCATCAATATCAAATTCAAGCTCTTTTTTTCTAACGTTGGCATAAGACTTTTGTCAACTTTGAGCTATTTTCAATCTCTCTCTAATAAGTCGAACCTTTTCCATAGCCTCATGCACTAACTCAGGCTCTATCAAGACGACCTCAAAAACTTTGAACCAACCAATAGGAGACCTAAATCTCCTACCATAGAGAGCCTCAAATGGAGCCATTTGGATACTTGAGTGATAACTATTATTATAAGTAAACTCGATCAAAGGAAAATGATCATCCCAATTACCCTTGAAGTTAATCACACAAACTATCGACATATTTTCCAAAGTCTGAATAGTACACTCGTCTTTTCCGTCGGTCTAAGGATGAAAGTTTGTCTAAGCTTCACTTGAGTACCAAGATCCTTTTAGAAGGAACTCCAAAATTGTGATGCAAATCGAGTACCACGATCAGAGATAATGGACAAACGCACTTCATACAACCTCGCCATTTCTAGAATATAAAGCTTAGCATAATCTTCAGTTGAAAATGAAGTCTTCACAGTAAAAAAAATGAGCCAATTTTGTTCTGGGGCCGTAGGTGTGGGTAATTGTATAACATTAATGGTTTTGTATTAATTCATGGTTATCGTTTGAGTTTAAGCTTTTTGGGTGCTTTGGCTTTGTTTCAGTATTTTTTGTTAACAAAAAGGTTCATTATTAGTTATAAAGATCAAAAAATTATTCTGAAAGCTTGAGCATAAATTATAGTACTGATCTACAAAGCTTGGTGCATTTTCGCTAAGCCAAGATTGGATTTTTATCGCAATATATGAAATAATTATTTATCAGGAAAAAATGATATTTGACTAGGCAAATGATTACGGAATTGAGTTTCGATTGAATGAGCATGTTCGTATCATTGTTTAAGACATTGAGAAAATAAAATTGGATCATTTCTCTGCTGTATGAAGAAGTTCCAACTCTTTTAGTGGAATTAAATTTGTTGGTTTCTTGTTTGTAAATATTGTTTTCCAGGTATTTAAAAATTTAAACTGTGTTCATTTGGTACTTTGAGCATATTGGAAGTTCTAGAGATTAGAATAGAGTGATTATTGTGGTATTCTTCTTGATAAAATATAGAGGTTAGTATTCAATCCTCATTTCGGCATTCTCTCATGATTTCTTTATTTGATTTTTTCCCTTATTCGTGATTTCTTGGGGGAATTGGGATTTTATCGATTTGGACTCAATGTTTGATGAAAAATTTATATCTAGGATCCTTATATTATGGGTAAACTAATTTTGGTATAAACTTGTTGGTTCATCAATTATTTTCATCATATTAACCGTGTATAAGCTAAGTTTGCTTGTTGAATACCAGTTTTGTTTAGTACTCACACCATTGCTTCTACACTTGAGTAAGTTACGAGCCTAGATCTTCTTGATTACTTCTTCCATTTTTCATATGAGGTGTACTGTTAGGAGTTTGTGAGGTAGTTGTTTGTCATCTCAGCGGATACCTCTTGCTCTTCATTATGTTTATGTTCTATTCTATACACATAGACATTTAGACTTGTATTTATTTTGGATCTAATGTAATATTTAGAGGATTGTACACGTGACACCATTCTTGGGGGTTTTATGAGTTATGTAAATGTTATTTGAAATTGTTCGTTTTATGTTAGCCCTCTATTTTGATTTATTTTAGTATTTATCCTATTTTATTTGGGTTTAGGCTGATATGTCTTAGTGGGATAAGACAGGTGCCATCGAGCTCAATTTTTGGGTTGTGACAAATAATATTAGAGCCCAAGTTTTATAGGTCTCACAGTGTACAAGACAAGTCTAATAGAGCCTTAAGGATCAGTGCGGATACATATGTTACTTATCTTAGAGAGGCTATGGTAAATTTTAAGAAAAACCTTCACTTATTGACCCTTTACAGTGCATCCTTGATTCGGTCTAATTCCTATTGTTTCATTCCATACTCTCACTTATAGTGATCACATGTGATTGGTTCTTCATGCATTTAATTAGGATGTCATCACATTGTTTTAGGTGTTAGATCTGGTACTAATGCAGAAGTGATAAGACTTATGGAAGGGAGGTGTGGTCAGACTTTAAATGTTTTGCGATCAAAAGAGTTTGAGTAAGGTTATAGTTCAACGATGCATTTTGAGGATAGTTGAATGGTAAGGGTGAACAATGGTTTGAGCGAATGCATGAAAATATTATCTTCTATGGTTAGTTATTCATCAAGGAAGAGAATTTGAATGGTTTAAGTGCTAAAATACGATTGCTTCAGTGGTACATGAGTTCCCTTTTTCAGAGTTATGAAGTTTGTTACTTTTTCTATCGACCTAGTCTATGACAAGGTGGATATCACTTTGGGCTAGAGGTTGAATGGATTTGGGAATATATTGCAGTTACTTAAAGGGTAGAAACAAATGATCTATCTGGGTACAATCTTCTTGATGGGTATGATGTGTTTTAGTAGTGGATCTAACGGAATTTCAACATGTGGTACTAGTGATATATGGAAACAAATAGGTGATTAATGATAAACTAAGATTTGCTATTTCACATAATTTCTAGGTATGGGCTAATGTCAATTGATAAGGTAATTGGTTTGCATGATCTTAATTAGAATTCAGGTTTTTCATTGTAAGTCTACATTCGTGGTTGTAGTTTTTGTCAAGGTATGAATTGGTAACGTAAGAAATGATTAATTTTGTTGATTGTTGAGTATTGGGAAGAACTTGTGCATAGTTTGACTGGTAGAGTGTTTGATTGTTAAAAGGCTTAATGAAGTGTTTCACTCAAAGTTTTTGATTTAGAGTAAGAGGTAAAATGTTAAGGGTTTTTGGACAAAGGATAGGATTGGTAAAAGAGTTAGCGAAAGGAACAATAGTTGTGTATATTGAAGAGTTCAAAGTATTTAAAATTGTGTCATAAGTAAAATTTAAGAAATGTGAAGAAATAAGACATCACGTATACATCCTTTGTTTGGCTTAGACTTACAAAGGATTTATAAGCGACTTTATTGAAGAGTTAGTTTTGGTGACAAATAGTGATGTATGGGAGATTCTGCTTTTTTATGTTGGGTTGGATTTTTCAAATTATGGTAGGTGACTTATGGATGCACTACACGAAGGACCTAAAGTTCTACACAGTTATTGGGGATCTTGAGCTCGATTAATACTACCTTGTTGATAAAAACTACACAGACTATTATAATGAGTTACATAGACACTTAGTGAGGAATAAAGGTTATTTGCTTATGGTATACATAATTCTTGGGTTTATTAAGCGTTTCTCTAAGATTTGGCATGAGCATGAAATTATTTTAATGGTGGTTGAGGCATGGCATGTAAATGGTATAATGTAGTTGATATCAGTTTCTGATTCATTAGCTTTAGTCGATGAAAAAGTACTATCATATTTGGAATTAGTGATATCAACCTTGGATAGGATTAATTCCGACATGGAATGCTAAGAGTAAGCTTGGGGCGGATAGAAATCTTTCTTTTGAGAAAAAGAGAAGTCATAATTCAAAGTTATAGACAATGGCAATGTGTTTTTCAAGGAATTTTGATACTAAAGAAATTTTTAGAAGCATGAGTAGAGAATCAATAAAGTCATGATATTTTGTTGGCAATGAATTTTTGGGTTTCAGTTGTCGTATAATGGTGAATATGTTGGGTTTTTATGAGTTGAGTATATTTCTAGTTGTGTTGGCGATCAAATAAGGTATCGTATGTAGAGAGAAGTTAAACAAGTGGAAATCAGATAACTGGAGAAGCTTTAACTATGGCTACTATAGAGGGAGTATTCAGATTAGGAGAAAGAAGAATTATGGGCAGTTAGAGTATACTAGTAGTATTGTATGTGTGAACCTTGTTGAGAGTGCTTATATGAGATTGATTGTCTTGGTATTTATCTTGTCATTGAGGACATGTTACATGCTATGCATTGACTTTTAGGTCCATTGTAACACCTCAGAAGTTGAAAAGTCAAAAAGGAAAGAAATGCAGAAAATTGACTGGTGTAATTTTCTACAAGTCCAACCTATGGGTCGTAGGAAGAGAGTCGTAGACTAGGAGATGAACTTTTGGAAAATTAAATTTCTGAAGTGTGACCTGCGGATGAACTGGAAGAACGTAGGATGTTTGAAGGGGTGTAGAAGGCACTCATAGGATTGATTCCGAGATTTGATTTAGGACCTTAGTTCTATGGAAGATTTTGATGGGTCTTCATTTGTTTTACGGACCGTAGGAAGGTTCTGTAGAAATATTTTAAACTTAGTGAAACTTGGATTCTATGGATGAGGTCTACGGACCGTAGAAAGTTTGACGGACTGTAGAATGATATCGTGGGAAATGATTAAATATTTGGGTTTCTGAAGTTGATTCTGCGGTTGACCAGGACGGACCACAGAAATTCCTATGGACCATAGGTTACAACCGTAGGATTGTGTGATAGTTATTTTTAAAGGATATTTGGGTCTTTTCCTATATATTTAATGCCTACACTACATCGTTTTGACCCTAATTCTAAGTCTTATAACTACCCTTCACCCCTAGAAATTTACCCAACTCTTGCATTCCCTCAAACTCCCAATCTCTCTCCAAGGTTTTCTCCAAAAAAAATCCTCTCTCTAGATCAAGGAAGAAGAAGCTAGGGTTCTTCAAGTTCAAGTATCATTTCTTCATTATTACTTAGGGTTTCAATCAAGGTATGTATGGAGTTCATCAATGGGTTCCATTCATCCATTGAGTTCCCCAAAGAATGTTCAATTCTCCAATTCAATTGGTTAGGTTTTCATTAAATTCCTCACGGGTTCTATTTGTATGGACTTAATTGTTTGATTTTGATCATATTATGATTATTTGGATTTAATTACATGATTTCCAATCAATTCTATATGAACCCATGCATTGATCATGATTTTGATTATGAACTTTAAATTGCATGAATTTGAAGAAAAGTTATAAATCAATGAATGATGTTTTCATGAACTTATGCATGATTTATGAAAAAGGATTGATTATGATCCAGGTTGCATTAAGATAAGCATCGATTAATTGTGAAAGGATTTTCTCAATCCTGAATGAATTATGAAATATTTTCTCACATTGAGGGATCATGGTTTGGTGAAATTCGCATTCATGCATGATTCAAAATTTAAGGAGCTATTCTATGATGTTTCTAGCTTGGATTAGTAAATTAATAGTTCTTTTACATGGATGATGATATGCTTATATTTATGACTATTTCATGGAATTTTTACTTAGCATCGCGAGGATATTGAGATGGAGGTTCTCCTGTTAGTAGAGGTCGGGTCACTAGTAGCAATGTCCTTGTCCCTAAATATATGCCACTATAGGTTGTCTTAAGTGACATAACTAGTGGATCCACCTAAGCTAGACATTTAAGGTATTTGTCTTGGCAAGAAAGGACATCTCTTTTCGGTGTGGAAGCAAGACACCGGATTTCACATTATAGCTCACGTGGTTTATGTCGGTTAATAGTATATATCCCACAAAATGAACTAAGTTTATGATTATGATTCTCTCTAAAGACTTTTACGATGTTTAGTTTGGTCATGCACATCATATTTTTCGATTATATCCTCTTATGATCATGTCTCATATTTTATTGCATTCCCCTTATACTTAGTACATTCTATGTATTAATGCATACTTGTGTCTACATTATTTCATTAATGTAAGACGTGAAGATTCTTCTCCTAACGTTCGTGGCTAGTTGATCATCTTAGAGATTGAAGACTTGGTGAATCATCATACTTCAAAGACAATGTCACTTTTATTGCTTAGTTTTCTGACTTTGTATGTGGTGTACAGGTTACATCCTGACTACTTTTTTAATGTAATAGATGCATTATCAAGACTTTGATGTACTTCCACATTTATGACAAACTCTTTACTTCTTATGAGATTTCTTACTTTTTTCTATTATGTTGTGTATATGAATGTCAAGACGCTTGTGTAAGGCCTCTCTGGGTCTTATATGTCATGTCACGTCTAGGATGTACTTTGGATCGTGACAAACTTAGTATTCAGAGCACAAGGTTTCCAATATGTGTACATATCAACTTGCATTGATGCTATACTACTGTTGTGATGATGCTTTGTGAGGATGAGAGGAAATAGAGAATAGGCCAAACAGTTGTGGAAGATTCATATTAAAAGGAAATAGGAAATGGGCCACACGTTTGTGGTGGATTCATATTGAGAGGAAATAGGGAACAACCCCTATGTTTGTAGAGGGTTCATATTAAGAGGAAATAGGGATCGGGCTCCACGATCGTGGTAAGTGCATGGACTGAAGAATCTCTCTCATGGGTCCTGGACTAAGATTCAATGGGTGTGTATCACTACGACAGACATGCATCACTCTATATTATATTGCACTACATTGCATTGCACTTTATCTTTGTGTTCAGACATTCATGAATAATGATATGGTTTTGTGATTGTTGAATTTTGAAAGAGTTTTTTTTAATTAAAGGCCCCAATAGGCATGAATAAATAAAAAGGAGTTTGTACAATAGTTTTAGGCCCAAAAGTGACCTATTCTAATAAACAAAAGCAATCTAAATAATTAAGAAAGCAAGACATACATAACGAAGCAAAAATGCGAAAGTACCGGTCTCTAAAGCCGACCATCTTCATCTTCCTTGCTATCACCATCGCAGTTCTTGAAACAAACGAATATTGACAGAACACTTCCATTAACAAAAGATCGAGAAGCTGAAGCGCATCGAGCTTGGATAAATTACATCTAAGACGCTCAAAGTTGTCACAAGAGCCATGTAATCTTGTCCGATGAAGACTTCTTCAACCTGATGCAGCTCAAATCTGATGATTTCATTTGAAGGTGAGCCCTATAATCTCTAACGTATTGTGAAAATCTTGAATAATTTCTTATTTCCGTTGGTATTGTGGATTTAGCCTTGAAATTAGAGAGGTCTTACTCTTGCTCTTGCAGATTTATTTTTCTCATTTCTTGTTTACTCCGATGCCATATTACCTCTCAGAGTTCATGACCTTAATTCCTTTCCCTTTGAGAGATTGAGCTCTCAAGAAGCTAATACCACTGTCTAAACAACTTATATTTGGGTCCATGTTCTTCAGATGAGGCAAATCTTTTTCCTTCTTCTTGATCAACTTGATGTTGGTATTAAAGTTACTAGAACTGATTATATTGCAAATGAGGGATTTTAACATTTGGAAACTCTTGAATTTAGAACTTTTTTTGCATCTAGTTTGATGGAGTGGCTTCCCTTCCTTAGGTACTTCCATAAATGTGTTAAACGCTTTAAAACATGTACCTGCACATGAAAAAATAAAATTAGCAAAGTAGTCCACAACTTTGTTTCCTTCCCTGAGCACGTGAGACACCTCCACTTGTCCATCCTTCCTCAAACATTGGATCTTCTTAATCATCAAGCTAATACTCCATGGGGTTTCCCAAATGTCATCCAATATTTTAGTCATAATTAGTGAACCAGTCTCCAATAAAATAGGTAATAGATTGTTTGACACACAATAATGCAACCCTTTTTCCAAAGCAATGACCTCTGCTTGCAGACTTGTTTTGTATTCCAGATTCTGTGTTGCTGCATATTGAAGTCGCCTTCCTAATTTCTAACGCATAAACCCCAGCACTAGGTTGTGGATTACCTTTTGATGCTCCATCTGAATTACATTTGTACACTTTCATGCTAGGAGGTACCAAGTAAATCACCTTAGTAGATATAACAGATTTGAAATTCTCAAAGAATTAAACCATCATAGACCAATCTTTAGGTAAGTTCCTTAACTAATGGTATCTAACCACAACAAGATTGTGAATATTTCTATTAATTTATGTCATCATATTGTACCTAAAGATTTTACCTCCATGTCACTGTGATTCTCCCTTTCCAAATCTCCTTTAGAATAAAACCAAAGATAGCATTGAATAAAGGTCTCAATTTAGCACTACATTCTGCATTCCGCCATTTAAAAATGGTGTCCGTCAGTTGCAAGAAAGGCCCATCAACTCCAACAGCTCTTCCAACAATGTTACACAAAAATTGAGCTTTATGACAAGCAATAAATAGATGTTCCCATGTTTCATTACCAATAAGAGCACAACAACAGCAGTACACCTCTTCAAGCCTTATCCTGTCCAAGAGTTCCCCAATAGAAATTCTTTGTTTGATCAATCTCCAGAAGAAGAAAGAGACTTTAAAATAAATCCCCTATTTCCCAAACTTTACAAAATTCTTCCTAATATACTCCAAGATTCCTTAAAAATTCCCAAGCTGAACTGATAGAGAACTTACCTGAATGATTGAGCATCCAGTAAGGTTTATCCACCTCCTTACACTCTTGAACAATATCAATTTTCATAGTAATATGGTATGCTACTCCTTCAGGGAAGGTATGTCTTAGCAACTCCTCATTACACTTGCCATGTAGCATTAATTGACTAATATCTTCTTGGACTAGATTAGAAAAAAAGGATACTTGAATATAGTAATGTAATGCTCCAAGTTGAGAGTTATCAAACATAATACCAGAAGATCCATTGTTAGGCTGCCACCAAATATGAAAGACTGTGATAATACTTATTGATACGCTCAAATTACACATCCCTAAAGAAGTATAAGTGATCGTTATCAAGTAAAGAACCCAACTTGGAGGTTGGGGTCGATCCCACGAGGAATATGGTTTAGACTTAAACTTAACTTACAATTATATTCTTTTAGACAACGTACTTCCGAAACAAGTAATTAAAGAGGGGAATTTGTGAAACAAATTCTGGAAATTATGTGAACAATCAGTGAGTAAGATTCAAACTTTAGTTGTTATCAAGATGAAAGAGAAACTAGGGTGTACGTGTTTTCCATAAGCTCATAACGCGATAATCCTAGTAATAGTAATCCTTTCCTAGTGTATTACATGCAAAGTGATAAGTTAGGTATCTCTAATTCCTTGGTCCGGCAACTAGAGAATTTCACCCTGCACTTTGGTCTGGCTACGTGTGTATAATTTACTAACCCTTACCTTTACCTCATATTAGACATCACATCAATGTATGGCTTAGTTTTCACCCTCGTACCAATCGACATTAGACAATTAGATAGTATCACACTATATCTATGTTGATAATTCTTTTCTTATGAACTACCTCCTTGGTTCGGCAAGTAGCAACAAAGCGAGTTCTAACATTTGCAACCGCGAAAAATACTTCTAAATGAAAGAATTATCAATGCATGCAATAACACAATTCAAGAATTACTTAGTTACCATTCATACTTTGTTGATCGCTCATGGTTCCCACAACCCTAGTTGTGGATTTAGTTACCCATAATAGCAAGAATACAATTCATATTTTTAGATGAAGAAATCATGAACTTACGTAATGAGAAGAATAAACCCAGAATCTCAACTTGAATTTTAAAGTCAAAATCTTCAAAACGAACTTAGGAAATCAAGAATTACTAAAATTGCAAGCTAATCTCCAAAGCCAAAAACTAGAATAAAAGTAATGGAGTCTAACCCCCAAAAATGAGGTTTACATGCCCTATATATAAAAAAAAACAAGTCCCAACCAAAAAGGAAATGAAATAAGGAAATAATGTTTCAGGATGCAGTTTCAATCTACGACACTGACCTACGGACCTTGGATTGACCTATGGTCCGTAGGTCCCTTCCGTGGTTCAGGACTTAGGCAAATTTTCCAACTTCAAAAATCTTCATCTCTGACGCAATTGACGGATCAACAGTATAGACCGTGGTTCAATCCACGGTCCGAATCCTCCTCCATAGCTCCATACTTAGAATCTTCAAAATCGGGTACTAGAACCCCCTCTCTGAGTCATTTGACGGACTTGCAGGACGGCCCATAGGTCGACCTACGGTCCGTCGTTTGCAACCGTGGTTCCACACTTGGTCAAGAATTCCCTGATTTTCCTTCATCCTTGCCTGCCCATCTATGTCTATTATCTACGGGTGTGACTAGATCTACGGTCCGTAGTTCACGTTTGTAGGTGCCCTTTTCTGCATATTGTTCAACTGTGTCTCTCAACTTCCACGTCCGAACTTATTTCCTGCAACCATGATAAAAATACATTAATACCAACACAAAATAGCCCTAGACACACAAAACTCTTAAGTGAAATGTATTAAAAAATAACGTAAACTCACGATATATCAACACCCTCAACTTAAATTTGTTGTTTGTCCTCAAGCGACGCACTAAGACTCTAAACGATACTTGTATAGAAGCAAGCATTCAAGATCAAGCAATCACATGGCTCTCTATCCCGACTCTCTTTTTGAGTGCAAATCTTTTCTCTTAGAATCAACAAGCTAACTCATGCAGATCAAAATATGACAAAGATCGACCAATCAACACACAACATACACCTTTTTTGCTATTACCAAGGTACCAACTTTCCGACAATGTAACTAGTGCCCTTACTTCAAACGAAATCCCTTTTTCACACAATGAATATGATTTTGAGTACAAGGATTCATTCAACACTCACTCTCAGAAGTAATTTAAAGTACAGTTAGTGCTCAATACCATAGGCTTGCCCTTATTTTCACTTCTTAGACTCTCCAAACTAGTTGCTAGGATCACTATAGGACTTTTTTTATCTTGTAACGTAGGCTCGAGGTTAGGTGTGGTACATTTAGGTACTTTTTAGTGACTTTCTGGCCTCCTTGACATTACATTGGCTATTTATCTCTTCCTTGACCTATTTTTGGCAACTTTTCATCTAACTTTTCTTTCCCTTCACTCTTTTCAACCAAGGATGCGACTTTTGACTTTTTGACTTTTATTTCTCATTTTCTTCTTTTTCTTTTACTTTCTTTTCTGGTATTTCTTTTGCTTCTTTTGCACAAAGTCACAACCTCTTTCATACTCTTTTCATACCCTTTTTCATTTGGTTTCCTTTTTCATAGCAACCCTCAACTTATGCATTTTGCATTAGTTGAGGTGCACAATGTCCGATGTCGAACCAGGCCCAAGATCAAAGTAAGTTTTGGGCTTAGCCACCCTCAACTTAGGATTTTGGCCAAAGTCAAGGTGCACATGTCCAAGGAGGGACTGGGGCCAAGATAATGCTTTTAAGGGAAGGTGAGTTAGGTGAATCAAAAGAATTGGTCAATTTAGGCTCAAATATTTGCATCAACAGGGAATAATGCTATCATTTGGTTAGATAATTTTAGGCTTAAGTGGATTAATTTGAACAATGTCCTATGATCACTTTCGAACTTCTAGCCTAGATTATCTTAGCAGGACCAACGGGGTAAGTACTAGATTGGCACAAAACTGTCCGAACAATTCAACCATTCTCACACACTCTTGGCACATAGTTTCATTATCAAATTATCAGATTACCCAGTTCAAGTTTTTAGCTTAAGTAATGAGATCAAATTGGTTCTTTATCATGTCATACTTAGAGCCAGCACATTAAACTCATTCTAGCCTACATATTTTAGCACATAACACAACTTTTGGACGGGTATCATTTTTCTTTCATTAATTATGCCATCATGCTTCATTCTTTCTCATGCTTCTACACATACACTCCTAACACATGCCGGTTTAGCATGAATCAAAACAATCTCTTGGGGAAAAAGAACACATGCAAGAAAACCCCAAGTGAGGATTATGAGTTGGGTTACTCAGACTTCACCCTATCACTCACAATCCATTTACCCTACCCCAACAAAAATATAGTGCAAATGTCCCCAATGCACAAAAATAAGCAATAAAGAGTAGGGTGAAGGTGAAGCAAACCTGTGGCGCAAATGCGCTGACGAACTCAACAAGCAGGTGGGTCTAGTTTTTGGGAGCCCGCTAGATCAACACTTGGGCCACCCTCAATAGTGTCTACATCATCAATCGCAACACCCTCAGTAATGCTATAAATCACTCTAACTACACCATCAGTGGTGCTCACAACATCTTCCTCAACATCTGCAGCCTCAGTAGTGGGCCTAGAACTCGAGGCTCCAATAACACTCTCACGAGCCCTCTGTTGACGCAGTTCCTCATCTACAATGGAGGCTCTCCTAGCCTGCTCATTCTGCTGGCGTTCCCTCTTCCTAGCTTGAGCATCCTAAGTGATGTCAGAAATGTGACTAGAGTGGTGCCTCTTCCCTCGAGCATGGGTGGGCTCGGGCTGTGCTATGTCATCGCTAAATAAATCATCAAGCACGGTATCATCAGCCAATGTAGTAAGTACAGACTTTGGCTCATCTGTGGGTGGGACAAGGATGTCATCAAGGTCGGCCCAGAGACTGTCCAACTCGGTTCGGATAGATGAGAGATCTGTGACGGGGGCTGATCGCTCAAGGACCCTCAACTCGAAGGCGTCCAGGAGCTTATGAACGGCCTAGACCTTTTGGTCTATCATGGTATACATCCTACCCTCGAACTCTGCAATAGACTGCTGCATCCATGGCCTAACATGTTGGAGCAGCGTGGCTATCTAAGCTTCTAATTTCTAAACTCAAGCCAGGGGCACAACAACAGCTCCTGAAGATGGGGTGGCTTTGGATAAGCTAGGGGCCCGACTAACGGCCTGAGATGGGGAGGCCGAGGAATCATCAGTGTGCGCTGGAAAGGATCAAGTCGGTGAAAAAAAGGAGCAGTCGGCGCATCGCCGAGAAGTTTCGCGAAGCAGTACCACGTCACCCATTGACCCAGAGCACGACGAGGCCGAAGGATGGTGCAAGACGGCGATGAACTATACCAAAGGGCGAATCGTCGAGTTGATCAGTGATTCCAACTAATGTCGTCGAATGATCCACCGCAACACAGATTTCTAAAAAAACTATAAATACTCGTTGAGAGGAAATTTCTTAATATCATACTTTAGTAATAAAACAATATAATTTTAGTACTTTTTATTTTACTCTCAAGTTTGAAGGGGGTTTTTGGGAGACTTGAAGAAAGGAGTTCATCTTCCCCAAATTAGAAGTGGATCTTCTTTATTCTTCTTCCTTTGCTTAAATCAAGGTTTAATTTCTCATACCCAGTTGATTTCACTATCATTTTAGGTGTATTTTGTTATTTCTTGATGTGTGGCTAAAAACTCCATTCTTGGGGTGTGATTTAGCAAATATGATTTGATATTATTGTTTGGTCTTGCTTGCTAATAGGTTAGATGTATTTTAATAGTGATCCCCATGAGCATCTTTGAAACTTTGTAGACGTTTGTGGGCCATTCTCTTTCAAGAACATCTCTCAAGAGTCAGTCAAGCTGCGATTATTCCCATTTTCTCTGATAGGGGAAACTTGCAAGTGGTTAACTGAACTGCCACGAAATTCTATCACTTCATGGGAGGAGCTGGTCACCGCATTTAATGTGCGATTTTTCCCTCCCTCGAAGATGATGACTATTCGGGATATCATCCAAAGCTTCAAGCGTCTGAATGGAGAACCTTTGCACGAAACTTGGCTTCGACTTAAAATTTTTTTGCTACAATTCCCAACCCATGGTCTCCTGATAACGTGCTCCTACAATACTTCTACCGGAGTCTAGACTCGGTAAACTAGGGTGTTGCTGACCAACTCTCACCTGGAGGTTTAATGCAGCAGCCGTACGCGGTAGTGGCCCAACTTTTACAGAGCGTGGTACACTCGTGAGGACCAGGTCTCCCCTGTCACCTTCCAGCTAACTAAGGAGCAGATTGAAAAAGGACAATGAGAGAGACCAAAACATGGCTAAGATTATGACATAACTTGATATTCTATCTAAGAATGTCATGGGGGCTAGTACTCTTGGTGTCAATGTTGTGGGGGTTGGGAGCATGAATCCTGAAGAGATGAAGTTTGAAGCGCTATATAGCGAGGAGGTAAATTTTCTAGCAAACCAAGGTGGTGGTTACTGTTCAAATTACCTGAGGCAGGGTGGTAACCAAGGTTAGGCTAGAGACGAAGGATGGAAAGATCCAGACCATGAATGGAGGGATCGAAATCTAAATTGGAAGGATGGGGAGAAGAATAAATATGTGCCTCCCCACGAGGGACAAAAGCCCAAGGATTTGGAAGGTTGTAGGTCCGAGGATATGCTCTCGCGTATCCTAAACAACGTTGAAGGGTTAGACAAAATGCTAAAAGGCATGAAAGAAGATGTGTCTATCCTTAACCAGACTGTCACCTCTCATTCAGTTTTAATCAAGCTGTTAGAGACCCAAATGGGTCATATCTCTTCTCATCTTAATCTAAGACAGCAAGGGGGTTTGCCTAGTGATACTATGGCTAACCCCAAGAGTGAGGTCTAAAGGTTGCCTTACGTCGTGTCACGACGTTAACTAAGGCGCTGTTCGAGAGGCAACCCAAAACCTCTTACTTGTTTTTGTTATCTTGATGAAATAATAGTGTGTTATTTATACATATTGAGTGAGGAAAGTGCTTGAAGAGATATATGGAGGTGATCAACATTTCCACTTGGCGGATCGCCGATAAGTTAGGCGTAACCGATCATTCCCGCCGTTTGATTCAATACATCTTAAAGGTTGGAACTGTCAAACTTGGCGGAGTGTGAATTTCGTTGGCGCATCGCCAACTCGATTGGTGATCTCAATGAAGATCACCGATGCAATGCCTACCTGAACTGAAAACTCTGTTATATTCGGTGAGAAAATCAAATGTTCAGTGCATCGTCGGGTAATTGGGCGAGACCAACTGACATCGTCAAATGAGCAGAAACTGGACGGTCACAAGCCACAGGTTTAAAAGTTTTGTTTCATTCAATTTCTTTCACTTTTTCCCTTTTACAAACTCACACTCGCACCCTAGTAGTTACATTTCTTGCAAGCTTAGAGTATTTTAAGTGTCGAATTGTGCTCGGATTTGGATCGCTTTACTGCCTAGCACGTCAATAATATCTAATTCGGCATCAAAGGTTGGTAATCAAAACCCATAGTTATTTGATCAGAATTTTTACTCATTTGCATACTGTTGAAATAATTGAAAGCCATTGTTAAGTTTATGAGTTGATGGGATTGCATGTATTACCAATTACAATTCAATATTTACTTCGTAACTGGTAGAATCCCACTAAATTGTGCGTAGATTTGAAATTGTGTTGATACAGGTGTGTAAAAATTGCTACGAGTCTTCGTTGAATTCATGCCTTAGAAGCTTAAACTGCGTTATCAAGGGTTGCGGGGTTGGATTTGAAAGAAATGGGCTGAAAATAAACACATTTGGCTATTTGGCGAGTTGAGTATAGATCACCGAACAACCCGGCGGTTCGCCTAATGTTCCCATTTCGCCTTTACTAAATGCTTAATGTATTGATTGATCTGAAACCTTCGGCGGTAAGTTTGGTGTCGCCAAGTGCACTTAGCGACTCGCCGAAAGTCTCCTGGCCTGCCCCTTTGTCTGCACCCTTGCACCTTCTGTGCATCATTCTCAGTGAATAGCCTAAATGGATGAGTACTTCGCCAACTGGTTTGGTGAAGTCATTCTACACCCAGAATTCCCCTGCCCATGTTTAAAATACTGTCTACCTTTTCTCGAAGTCGTTTGCAGAAATGACTAGACCAAAAGTTGTAGAAAGGGACATGCCACCCTGACATGTAAGAGCATGAGATTTTAAAAGAAACGAAATGAATGCAGAACTAGCAAAAGAAAGAAGAGAGAGTAAGAAAGCAAGTACCATCAGGAGAATCCCCATTGACCCCACTATTCCTTCATGGAAACGTGGGTTCTACACGGCTATAGACTCCTTTTTGGCAGGCCATGAAGTGGACAGAATGGTTGCGGGTAACATCGCTGCAGAAGCTAGGGCAAATGAATACAATGCGACCCAAAATGATAGTCCGGGGACCATTGTCACATTTCAGGCTAATGCATCGGGCAACAATACCCCGACAGATGAAGCAAGCGTGTAGACAGGATCCCCTCTTTACCTCCCTCTCCATCTTTCTTTATTCTCACTGTTGGATATTCATCATTTGCATTTGAGGACAAATTGCATTTATTTGTGGTAGGGTGAGGCCCACCTTGTTTGCTTGTTATGGATATTTGTGTTTTTGTGTATAATTGGGTTGTCTGTTTAATTGTGTTATTTATTGCTTTTTGTGGATGTTTGAGCTCATGACTCCCTTTTTGTTTTGAATTAAAATGATTTTGACCCTTCCGAAAAATTTTAAAATTTTCCAAAAAATTTTGCCACCTTTCGTGTGTTGAAAGTGGTTGTTCTTTTGAAAAATTTAAGTCTCAGTTCCGATCAATACTAATGACTTGAATAGTGTTCTCAATTGAACAAACATGAATGTGCGGCTACGACAAGACCAAATGAAGTTGCATAGACAATATGTGAACGCTTTGCATCTTGTTGTGATTAGCCATTTATCGAATTGATTCTCTTGTAATGACCGTTGCACACTAGCGAAAGTGTGTAGTCTTGTTCTTGAGTATCTGTCACGACCCGGGAGCACCCCCTAGTCGTAACCGGCGTACTCGACCTCGAAGAGGTCTAATACAAGCCTCTTAGCATTCATTCATCACATAGACACTAAAACCATAAGGAATTTAAAACTTTCTTTACCAGGAAAACATTGCATAAAAAAAAAAATAGCAAGCGGAAGACTTTCTAGACTTTATACATGATGTCTCAAACCATCTAATACTTTAGAGTACAAAATTCGGGACTAATCCCGTACACAACTTAAACAATACTAAAAAGACATAAAAGAAC
>JAJOOR010019141.1:0-48067 GCA_036250505.1 Solanum acaule
TCTATTAATTGATCTAATTTGTCGTTATCAGTTTTTGTGATATTGAGTTTTTTATATTCCGGATATAATTTCTTTAATTTTCTTTTTATTTTTCTTAACTTTCTACTAGTATGTTTTTTCCTTAGTTTCTCATTATCCATAGCTCCTATTTTCTCACATGACAAAACTTATTCAAAACTATTACATCACAAGCACTATGTACTATGTGATTGATATACAAAACTTGTAACTCTATAGATGCAAACAATAAGTATGTCGACTTATAGCTCACATGGTGTATACTAGTTAATAGTAAATATCCCAAAAATTGAACCAAGTTTCTTTCAAAGGTTTTATGAAGCTTTCATTATGATTTCAAGATGAATTGGCAATGTTCATGATTTATGATTCTTCTTTAAAGGTTTTACTATGTTTTGCTTGGTCATGCGCATCATGTTTTCCTTGATGTCCCTTTATGATCATGATTTATGTTTTAATGCATTTTCCTCATACTTAGTACATTACATGTACTAATTCATACTTATGACTTCATTGTTTAATAATGTAGGGTTAGATCTTTCTTCTCTTCCTGCTCGTGGCTAGATACGAATTGCTACTTATTGCTTTGGATTGGTGAATCCTCAAACTTCCAGGGTTAGACCATGGAGATTTTACTGTTAATGTTATTCACTTTTGAGACTTTGTATGTGGTATATGGGTTACGTCCCAACCACTCTATTGATATTTAGATAAGGTTGTCAAGACTTAGTATATTTCCGCACTTAAGATTCAAACTTCTCTTTATGACTATTATATTTTATTATGCATGTCAAGTGAATATATAGGGTCTTTTAGGATCTTATATGTCATCTTACGCATAGGGTGTACTTGAGGTCATGAAAAATTTAGATAGTGCCTCCATGGATAGTGGTTTTCTAAGTAGCAAGGCTTTAGGAAAGACTTCTCAAGGTTCACATTTGATGTATTTGGGATGTGGTGTCCATTCATTTCCATCTGAGCCGTCTTAGCAGGCTACTTCTTGCAAGGGTTGGTCTAAGTATGGCGAGTTGCTCCACTTTGCTAGAGATTATCACAGGGGTACATTTTTTTAGATAGTAAAGTCAGTAGGTTTAGGCCCCCAAGGACTCGGTTCACTCATATAGGGGTTAAGCACAAGGTAGCAGGGGTTGTCCCTAGGGTGCTCGAGGTGGTTGGCAGTCAGGAAGGTAGGGTGGTCGAGGTGGATTTGGCAATGTGTATGCCTTTATTGGGAGGCCAAAGACGAAGTCTTTGGATGTGATAATCATAGGTACATTCTCTGTCTCTCATCAGCCTTATTTTTCCTTATTTCATTTGGGGTCTACATTTTCACATGTGTCTTCTTATTGTGCTACATTATTGGTGTTATCTTGTGAACTATTTTCTCTCCATATGCATGTTACTATCCATAAAGGTGATTCTTTAGTTGTAGATCAAGTGTATAGATCATGTGTGTTAACAATCTTTGGGTATGACACTTGGGTGCACCTGATCATGTTAGATATGATGGATTTTGACATGATTATATATATGGATTGGCTATTTCATATCATGTGTTCTTTGATTGATTTTCCAAGACTGTAAGTCTGTTCATTCCTTGTGTTCCCCCTCTTGTGTGGACCGATACCAATAGCCATATGCCTAAAGGTGTGATCTATTTTCTGATAGTGCGATGGTTAGCAGGGAAGGAATGTTTAGCTTATCTTCCTTATGTCTGTGATACTAGAGCCAACACTCCTCATCGTGATTCACTTCAAATGGTTAGATAGTTTGTTGTTGTGTTCCCTATCGATATATTTGTTCATGCTCCTAATCGTGATATATATTTTGGCAATGATTATGAGTCAGGTATGCAACCAGATTCTATTATGTCATATCGAATGGCTCCTCTAAGTTGATGAAGCTTAAGGAAAAACTCTAGGACCTCTTGGGTAAGGAGTTCAATGGATCAGTGTTTCTTTATTGGATTCTCCAATCTTATTTGTGAAGAATATGGATTTTACCTTCCCTATGTGCATTGACTATATGCAACTAAACAAGTTGACCATCAAGAACATGTATCATATACTACGTATTGGTGATTTGTTTGACTAGCTTCAGGGTGAAGAAGTGTTTTCTAATATATATATATATGAGGGATGGCTATTACTTGTTAAGGATTTGGGTGGCGTACATCCCAAAGACTACTTTTAAGACTCGATACAATCATGTTGAGCTCCTAGTCGTGTCTTTTGGGTTGACTAATGACTCAACAAATTTTATGGAGTGAATGAACGATGTGTTCATGGCCTATTCTACTCCTTTGTGATAGTATTCATCAACAAAATTCCAATCTACTCTGAGATTAGGGAGTTGCATGAGCAACATCTAAAGATTGTATGGTTGATCATTCAAGATCAACAATTGTATGCTAAATTAACCACTTATGAGTTTTGGCTTGAGATTGTAGTATTCTTGGGCATGTGGTATCTGAGGATTGCATTATGGTAGATCTAGTGAAGATAGAGGCAGTTCATGGTAAGCCTAGGTTTACTTGCCCTACTAAGGTTTGTAGCTACGGTGGATTCACAGGCTACTACACACGGATCATGGAGGTATTTTCTTAGTTGGAGGAACCTTTGACTACATTGACTCATAAAAATGTCCCTTTCTAGTGTTTTGATGAGTGTGAGGAGAGCCTTTTGAAGCTCAACGCCTTGTTGAGTTCAAAGCCAATGCCGACTCTTCTGATTGAGGGTCATGGGTTTACACTCTATCGTGTTGTTTCCAGTGTTAGCCTTTTGTATTGATGCAGTAGGATAGGTTATTGCTTATGCTTATACAAAGCTAAAACTTGATGGGAACAACTACCCCACTCATGATTGTGAGTTAGTGGTGGTATTCTTTGTGTTTAATATTTGGAAGCTCTACTTGTATGGAGTTAATTGCATGGTGTTCACTGATCATCGTAGTTTTCATTACATTTTCAGAAGAGGGAACATAATCCGAGATAGCATAGGTGGCTGGAATTACTGAAGGACTACAACATTTTAATCCTTTATAATCTACGCATGGCTAATGTTGTAGTAGATTCCTTGAGCCGAAAGGTGGCGAGTATGAGGAGTTTATCTTTCTTGTCTATAGAGGAGCAACCATTAGCTTTCTACATATTTCTGATCCCGACATGGTGCTTGGTTGTGTTGAGGCTAGATTTTCTTTGATGGAGCAGATTCAGGCGTAGCAGCTTAAGGACCCGAGTTTGATTTTAATTTGATACAGGGTTCTTAAGATTGAGGACATGAAGGTGACATTAGATTCTGAGGGTGTTTTGGGATTAAGGGTCATATTAATATTCCTAAACTTAGAGATTTGGTCAAGCTGATCTTGGAGGAATCCCGTTGTTCTTGATATTCTATTTTACCTATTGGTGTGAAGATGTATCATGATTCCAGATAGCACTACTTGTAGAGTGGGATGAAGAAGGACATTATGGCTTTTGTAGCTAGGTGCTGAAACTCTTAGCAGGTGAAGTTGGAGCACCAGAGGTCATATTGTTTGACGCAATGGCTACCTATTTTAGAGTAGAAATAGGAGTGCAAAACTACCTATTTTGTTTGTATAGGGTGTTGGTGTATATCATTTCAGATTGTGGTACTTAGTTGACTTCACATTTCTATAGGTCTATTCAAATACAGTTGGGTACCTTAGTTGAGATCAATATGAATTTTCATCCTCAGAGTGATGGCCAATCTATGAGGACTATTCAGGTCTTAGAAGACATGCTTCAGGCATATATTATTGCTTTTAGAGGTTAGTAGGAATAGATTTTAGCTCTGGGGAGTTTGCGTACAATAATAGCTACAATTGGAGTATTCATATGGCTTTATTTGAGCACTGTTTGGTAGGACATGTTGTTCTCTAGTTTGCTGGTTTGATGCTTTTGGGGCTAGGTCGCGGGGAACCGAATTGCTTTGTGATTCTATGAATAGAGTTCATATGATCTAGGAGTAACTGTGTACTACAAAGAGTAGGCAAAAGAGCAATGCGATTTAAAGAGGTCTATCCTTGGAGTTCATGGTGGATGTTTCTCTGACTATTTCCCATGAAGGGTGTGATGAGGTTCAGGAGGAAGGGAAAGTTTAACCCTAGGTTTGTTGGCCCTTATTAGATTCTTAGGCGGATTAGAGATGTGGCATATAAGTTAGCCTTACCTCCAGTTCTTTCGAGTGTTCATCCCGTCTGTCATGTCTCTATGTTGAGATAGTATGTTCCTGATGAGTCTCACATGCTTCAATGAGATAGAGTTCAACTTGATTAGTCGCTGGAAATTGAGGAGGAGCCCTACCTATCGAAGACAAGCATTTAAGGAGGTTGTAGTCGATGGAGTTTTTGTCACTAAAGGTTCAATGGAGGGACCGTCTTGTCAAGGATGATCCATGAGAGGCTGAGATTGGCATGCGGGAGCGATATCCTCATCTTTCCGAGAATTCAAATACCTTTCTTGTCTTTCACTTTTAAGGACAAAAATCCCTTTAGAAGTGGATATTGTAATGACCCTTGAGGTCATTTATGTGTTTTGTATGCTTTTACTGTTTTGAACATCCCCATAGTATCCTTGTTGTGTTTTGTATTGACTAGGGATGGGTGGAACGCTTCTTGAGGTGAAAGAGATGACTTAAATCAATCTCTAGATATTTAGGTGTTGGATAAGTCTTTAATTGGCTCCATCAGCTCTAGAAGGGCCATTTTTGTCTAGTGGCATGGTTTCTTTGGGTCCCCAGACTTTCGATGAGAGTTTGAACCATTAAGCATTTTAGTGTTGAAGCTTGCCAAAAAAATTACTTCTATGAACATTCTTGATAAATGAACTCGGATGAGAATTCGTTAGCGCAGTTAGCTCTAAAAGTCCAATTTTGGTCTAGAATGAACTTTCATTTAGATACCAAGTGATCGGGATGACTTTCTAACGTTCCACATCTTTTTGTTGTGTTTGCATTGTAAGTGTTGACTTGAGTCAACATTCTAATAAGACGACCTATGTTGGTTGTTTCATTTATTTCATTTAGTCCCATATGTAATTTCAGATTGGGTAGCATTCTTGATTTCCATTTTTTAGACCCTTAATGAATCTTGAAGGTCCATTTGAAGCATGAAGTATTTTTACTCCAACTACTGATACAAGAGTTTCTATTGCACCACCTTAGCACCCCTTGACTTCTTTAGCAGTAGCCTCTTAGGCGGCCTGTGTGCCACTTTACGAAGCAGGGGCCGCCTTAGCGGAAGGGATTTAGGAAGAAGGGGCCGCCTTAGCAGCTGCTTGCTGCTTTTTTAGTACCCGCTTAAGCAGCCTGGCCACCACCTTTGTAGTAGGAGCCTCTTAGAGTGTGGTCGCTTGAGAGGCCAGCCACATTAGCGGCAACACCTTAAGTAACCACTTGACCGCTTTTGCATTCATTGCTAATGATTTAATTCATTATCCTCTTCCATTCTTTAGAAAGAACCCCATTTGGAAAAGAAACCTATTCTTGGTGATTTTGCTTGTTTCTCACCAAATTAATGTGATTCAAAAGTAATTTCCATCCTTTTCAACTTCTAATATCGATTCTAGCTTTATTTTTGTAATTCATTTCCATTTAGAACCTTTTATCTCTTGAATATGAATTCTTCAAGTATAAAAATTAGACCATTTTAGGTCCAAATTAAATCTTGTCTTTGCCCAACATCCTGACATGTGATTCTCACCTCGAGGAAAGCATCATGGTGGAATTATTTTCACAATTTTGTATGATCATTTGAGAGACAATTTTTTTACCCAATTTCTGGTCTGAATGTCATACCATTTATATGAGCATGCCTATTCATATATTGATGCAGCATTATGAGGTTGTTTAGAAGGCAAAAATAGTCGAGTAGAGATTCAACTATGGTTTCAGCCTTAAGTTAGGATATGGTTTTCCTCTTTTTGACTTGGCTTATCATAATTTAATATAAATTTGAGTAGTTTGATCTGTTAGCAAGGATTGAGGATTCGTTCATAGGCTTGCATGATCCTTATTTGACTGTTTTGCAATTTTGGGTTATTTTGTTTAGAAACTTAGTTGATAAGTCTTATGCTAGGTTGATTTTAAGCTTGGTTTTCATTATATATCCTTCAAATGCTCTTAGGTGGCGTGGAACTTAGATTTTATGTGCGATGACTACTTTTGTGATTTATATGCTCCTTTAGTCATTTTTTGAGTTATCTCTCTATTAATTGAATTGTTTTGGACCTAAGAGAGTGGACTTGGTCTACTTGGAGTTCCAGGTTAGTATGATTTTGCTATAACGAGTGTTTACCCAGTTTTTTGTGTGTGGTATGGCTGTTTTTAGAATTACTTGATTGTTTTTGTGTCTAATAATGTTCATGACAAGTACTTTTTGCTTATTTCATCCATCTTTGAGAGAAAGGAGATTTTTAGGATACTTTCTAGTTTTACCATGTTTTCAACTAGTTTTAGATCTGAGGGAACGAGATGATTGATTTTACAAATGAAAACTGAGTTTATAGAAGAAAATGCATTCTTTTTTCCTTACTATGCATATGTTGATAAGCTTTGAAGTTCCATAGATTGAATTTTGGGTTTTAGTTTTATTCCATCTGTAGTCGAGCTGAGTTTCGTAGTTGTCTCGGGGGGTCCACAGGACTATCAATAATATTTCCAAAAGTTTTTACTTTATACATGTATATGCCACATGTGCATAAAATCTCACTGTGTGTTTGTATGCATGTCATTGATTGGCTTGTATAGTTAGAATTGTTGTTATTTTTCGTGTCCGTAGTGTGGGCTTGCTTTTAGCCTTATAAAAGACTCACTGTTGGATCTATCTAGTTGCTTATGAATATTTATTATCTTTTTGAGCTCGGTGGACTTATGAAGCCTATTGAGTACCCCCAATGTTTTGGTACTCATACTACACTTCTGCATCTTTTTTTATGCAGCTCCAACAACGAACCACCCTCATTGAGCAATGATTACACTCAACTACACTTCATCCGATTCTAAGTGTAGGCGGTCGCAATCATATATAAACGAAACTAAGAGTTGGGGTCGATCCCATAAGGAGTGATAACGTAAAGAATTCAATTACGACGTGAAAGGAGTGTTCTAATAGTTTGTAGAGGATATTTTCGTAACAATTGAAGTAAATGGAAGGGGTTTAACAATTAATGTCAAATTGGGGGATTAGAGTGACAATTAACAACTACGAACAAATGGGAGTAATCAAGTAGAGAGGGATTGTGATCTATTAAACACCACTTTCGCTATATGGGTGATAGATTGTTACTAAAAGTCACTGAATCTTAGTGGGTAGTTTAGGCTTTAAGTGCAATAGACATTTCTCAATCAACTATCGCAAATTAAGCGAGTTCTCTCGAACCTCAACAAGCATAACACATATAAATAGCCCAATACTTCAATTAATCTACTCTTTCAAGCTAGATTGGTAGGATTGAATTTAGACCCACTTTCTCAAGCTAAATCCACAATAACCTAATCACTAGAATCATCAATTAATAGCTTTAATTCTAAAAGCTTTTCCCAAGAAAGCTTAGAATACTAGGCTAGAATTGCATTTACAACTACAATTCATCAATTAAAACTCAACTACTAATTGAACCCACTTCAAATCAACAATAAAATTAGTAAATACTACCACTCATATGCTAATTGAAGCATTCAGCCACATAATCACACCCCAAGAATGGGGGTTTTAGCCACACATAATAAAGAGCAAGAAATAGCTACCAACTATGTTTTCCATCAGTTTGGGTAACAATCCACAAGTCCTCAAAATGTTTGAATAGAGTTTAAAAACAATAAAACCCTAAATTTCTACTCAAAAACTCAAAGAACAGTGTTAGGGATAAAAAAAGCCAATTTAGAAACTCTCCAAAAACTCAGAACTCCTCTAACTCTCTTTTTAAAATCACATTTATACGCTTCCAGATTTTCATCTTTGGAGCAAAACAACGAAGTAAGTCGGACCTCACCGACCAAGTCGATGATGCGCCGAATGCTTCTTTCCATCAGCTTCTTGACTTGGCATTTCCACAATTCCATTATGTGACTTTAGGCGATCAAAACTTCCTTCGCCTATGTAGTCGGCGGTTCACCGATTTATCCTTTCAATTACCAAGTTGTATTTGTCCAAGGCTAGCCTGATGGAACTTTTGGAGAGCTGAAGAAATACTCGGCGAGTCACCGAGTGGCTTTGGGGATCATCAATCTTTCTTTTCTTCAGCTTTTTCAGCGTTTTTCGTTCGTTTTACCCGGTAATATCAGTGCCTTGATCTTTTGCCTTCATTCCTGCAAATTAGCATTTAAACATCTGTTTAAAGAATAAAATAGGCATTGAGGACACTAAAAATCAAGCAATGAATCTTCCGTGGATGTCATAGACTTGGATCGACATGAGATCCTAATGTCTAGAGACTTGTTGCTTTCCCTCTTTAAAGCAGACTTGTATTTTCTATTTTGATTAGTCAGTTCTATTGTGTATATTCCTTTTTGTACTTAGATTCTCCTGTACATGTGACACCTGGTTCGTGGTTTGGTTATTTATTATAGTTTTTCTTTCGCAATCACTTTCGGGCCTATTTTGCATTCCTTTTATCATATATACATATTTATGCTATGGGCCCTATTCAATATCTTTATTATTCTAGTTTCTTCTTCTTTTTCTATTTAATGGTCGTCTTGTGCTTTATCTTGTTTTGGTTTTTGGCTTGCCACAAGGGGAGGGGGAGGGGGGTTATAGTAGGCATTATTATAGCCTGATTTTGGGTCATGGCAACATGGTATCAAATATTTAGGCTCACCAGTCTTACCAGTATAAGATCAAGTATATAGTAGAGTCTCAATATTGGTACGATGACGTTTGTGTATCCATTCTTCAGGAGTGTATAGGGGATTCTGTCGAATACTTCATTATTTCTTGTTTCTTATCTTGTGTTTGTGATTGTCACAATAACTAAATTTTTCCTTGTTTTTTTCTTTCTCAGATAACTAGGACAAGATCGTCCATTGTGGGCGATAGCCTTCAGCACTTTCAAGTGGAGCCCCATCTAGAGGTAGAGGTCGAGGTTGAGGTAGAGCAATGGCTATAATAACAACCCAATAATTGAATTGGACACCATCATCAGAGCCCAATATAGAGATTGAACATGTTCATCATTAGTAAGAGGGTATTGGTCAAGGCCATCCCCTACCAAGACTTGTGGCCACGCAAGTTATACAAGGCACATTGGCCAGGATCCTCAACTTTATGGAGGGTATGTCCAAGGTAATGAGTTTGCCTAATACTTTAGTTAAACCCTAGTTTCGAGATGAGGCTCAGACTTCAGCCTAGATAGGGGCACTACGTGTTCAGACTCTAGAGGCACATCATAGTGTTGCAGCTCCTCACTTAGTGATTAAGCCGGTTCCAACAGTTGCTCCGCATATGGTATCTAGGATAGTTATGTATTTTGAGTAGTAGAATATTTAGGGACGATTAATCAAATTAGGTTCACAAGTGTTGTTGGCGTGGATGCCCATGAGTTTCTAGTCAACTGGTAGGAGAGGATGCATAACCTCAACTTAGTGAAATCTTACCAGGTTGATTACACAACTTTCTAGATGGATGGGTGAGCAATGTAATGATGTAGGTCTTATCTTAAGTCCAGACTTACTAGGTCACCTCCAATAACTTAGGCTTATTCCTCCTTGGATTTCTTAGAGAAATATGTACCTCGCATCCTAAGGGAGTGGTTGTGAGTTAAGTTCACTTAGTTGATATAGGAATCAATATCAGTTGCAGAGTATGAGACATGATTCCATGAGCTATCTAGGTATGAGACTTTGCTTATGCTGATAGAGCATGAGTGGGTGTGGAGATTAGTTCGAGGGTTGGACTTTTGTTATCTACAAAGAAGATGGTGGTCTTACCCTATTCATTTCTTCTCATAGTTGACCATGCACACACTATTGAGGGGATACATCAACAGGCTATTGTAGGTAATGAGAATAGGCCTTACTTCCTAGATGGTTTTAGTGGGTCACACACCCGTGGTTGAGGGTTCCCAAGCAAAGTGTACCCACATCAGTTTTAGCCAAGTAGGAAACTTTAAGAGATTCTTTAGATTACTAATGGTGGCTTTTTAGGTACTAGTATTAAGGGTAGGCAAGCTTCGGATCAGACTTCTCGGGGTAAACAGTCGGGGTATTCATGTTGAGATGGCAATTTATTTCCACCCAAGTCATCTCAGTAGGTAGCTTTAGGCAGGGGTTTTTACGTGTTGGTGAGTTGGGCAACTTTTCTAGAGATTTCATAGAGGTTGTCCTTTCAAACAATAGGTTCAATAAGTTGAGGCCTCTAGGGCCTCAGTTTAGTCAACTAGGAGTGGTGTATGGGGCAGAAAGATGGTTTCCAATGTGGTCGAGGTTATCCTTAGTCTAGAAGAGTAGGCGGTTAAGTGCACACAACCATATGTAATCTTTTTTGGGGAGGAAATAGGCCAAGACTTTTGGTATTGTACAATCTCTATATCTCATCATCCATCTTATACCTTATTTGATCCGGGGTCTACATTTTCATTTATGTCTACTTTTTATGGTACATGGTTCGAGTTATTTTATGAATGATTACATGTTCCTATGTGTGTTGCTAGCCCTTTAGGTAATTCTTTAAAAGTGGATCGAGTTTATAGACTTTGTTTGGTGACCAGCTTGGGGTATAACATTTGGGTGGACCTGATCGTGTTAGATATGATGGATTTTTACTTGACTCTACGCATGAATTGGCTATCTTCTTGTCATGCAATCTTGGATTTCTTTTCCAAGATTTTTATCTTGTACATGTCTGGCATTCCTCCGCTTTTGTGGACAAATATCGATAGCCAAATGTCGAGCAGTGTAATCTTTTTTTTGATGGAGTGATAGTTAGTAGCGATGACACGTATAGATTATAAAGATTATGTTTGTGATAATAGTGCCAAAACTCCACTTGAGTTAGTTTTTGTGTTTAGAGAGTTTGTTGATGTGTTCCCTACCTCTTTACCCAGTCTCCCTCCTGATTATGATATTGATTTTGGCATTGATATTGAGTCGACAAATATTGTATTATTATTCTGCCATATCAGATGGCTCTAGCTGAGTTGAAGGAGCTTAAGGAGAAGCTCTATCACCTCTTGGGTAAGGGTTTGATTAGATCGAGTGTATCTTTGTGGGGTGCTCTTGTCCTGTTTTTGAAGAAGAACGATGTTACCTTGCCTATGTTCATTGAATACACGCAGTTGAACAAGGTGACCAGAAAGAACATATATATTATAATGTGTATTGACGATTTGTTTGACCAGCTTTAGGGTGCATCAATGTTTTTAAAGATAGATATTATGTATGGCCACTGCTAGTTGAGGATTCAAGTGGTGAGTATCTCGAAGACTACTTTTAGGCTCAATGCGACCATTACGAGTTTGAGTCATGTCTTTTTGGTTAACTATTTCCCCACCGACATTCATATAATTGATAAACCGTATGTTCGATCCCTATTTGGAATCCTTTGCGATAGAATTTATCAACATTCTATTCTACTCAAGGAGTAGGTAGCTATATTACCATCATCTACAGTTTATACTCCATACCTAACGAGATCAGTAATTCTATGTCTATTTCACTAAGTATGAGTTTTTGCATGAGTATGTAACTTTCTTGGGACATGTTCTACCCAAGGATGGGATTATTATGGGTTTGTCGAAGAATGAGGAGTACACGATAGATCTAGAACTACTTTTTCTACTAAATTTGGTAGTTTCATTAGATTATCAAACTACTACAGACGGTTTGTGGAGTGATTTTGATTCACTGTGGAACCTTTGACTAGGTTCACTCATAAGAATGTCCCTTTTAATGGTCTGGCGAGTGTCAGACAAGCTTTTTGAAGCTCAAGGCTTTGTTGAATTTAGCGCCAATACTTACTATTCTAATTGAGGGCTATGGGCATACAGTTTACCGTGAAGCTTTGAGTGTTGGCCTATCTTGTACGTTGATGCCTTAAGATAGGGTTATTGCATATGCTTCCTGGCAGTTAAAATTTCACGAGAAGAACTTCCCCGCTCATGACTTGGGCTTTGCAGTAGGAGCCTTCATGTTGAAGATTTGAAGGAACTACTTTTATTGAACTTTTTGTGAGGCATTAACCGATTACTACATTCTTTAGTACATTTTTAGCTTGAGGGGTGTTACTCTTTGATATCATAGGTGGCTGCACTTGCTGAAGGACTAAGATATTTCAATCATTTATCACCCGAGAAAGGCTAATGTGGTAGCGTACGTTGTGAGCCAAAAGGTGGAGAGTATGGGGATTTGATCTTTCTTAGCTATGGAGAAACGAATTTTAGGCTTTATACAGCCGGTCCTTAGCCAACCAGATGGTCCGACTTGATATTTCTTAGCCCGACACGATGTTTGCTTGTGTAGAGGCTAGATCTTCTATGGTGGAGTAGATTCAGGATTAACAACTTGAGGATTTGAGGTTAAGGGTTATTCAAGATAGGGTGCTTAAAGAGAAGGCTTGGAAGGGGACCTTAGATCCTAATGGTATTTTTTATGATTGAGGGTCGTATCTGCATTCCTAGAGTTGAAAATTTGGTTAGTGTGATCTTGGAGAATTTCTATTTTCTAGATATTCTATTCATCCCATTGCTAGAAGATGTACAATGATATCAGGCAGCACTACTGGTTGTGTGGGATGAAGAAGGAATTTTTTACAATTGTGGCAAGGTGCTTAAACTATCACCCTTTGATGTACGAGCACCAGAGGCCATGTGGTTTTACCCAGCAGCTACCCATTCTAGAATGGAAGTGGGAGTGCATAGATATGGACTTTGTGGTAGGCTTGCCATGTACTTTTTTGTTTTTATTCAATTTGTATGATCATGGATCGATAAACCTATTTGCTCATTTTCTACTAGTTCAGACGACCTAGAATTTAGAAAGATGGGATCAAATCTACATTTAGGAGATTGTCTATTTACATAGGGTGTTGGTGTCTATCATTACAGATCATGGTATTCACTTATATTCATATTTCATGAGGTCTATTCAGGGAAGTTAGGTACCCAAGTAGAGTTCAGTATGTCTTATCATCAATAGACTAGCGGTTTGTCTTAGAGGACTATTCAAGTTTTGGAGAACATTCTTCATACATGTGTTATTACTTTCGAAGGTCAGTGGGACCAGTTGTTAGCTCTAGTAGATATGGATTATGATAATAGCTACTATTCAAGTATCTGATGGTTCCATTTGAGGCATTGTATGGTAGGAGGTGTCATTCTCTAATAGGGTAGTTTGATGCTCTCGAGGCTAGGTTGTGGCACACCGACTTGTTATGTGATTCGATGGATAATGTTTGTATGATCTAGAAGTGACACCATACTTCCCCGAGCAGGCACGAGAGCTATTCAGATCGGAGAGTTTAGACCTTGGAGTTCATGGTGGGTAATCAGGTATTTCTGTGAGTGTTGACATAAAGGGCGTGATGAACTTCGGGAGAAAGGGAAAGCTTAGCCCTAGGTTTTTTGTCCATTTTGATATTTTGAGGTAAATTAGAGAGGCAGATTATGAGTTTGCCTTACCTTCAACTCTTTTGAATGTTCACCCTATCTTTCATGTCCTTATGTTGAAAAAGAATGTTCTTAATGAGTCTCACATACTATAATGGGATACGGTTTAGCTTGATGAGTCATTGGCATTTGAGGAAGAGCTTGTGGCTATTCTATAAATGCAAGTTAGGAGGTTGCACTCTATGGAGATTCTATAGGCAAAGGTTTAGTGGCGACATTGCCCAGATGAGAAGGCTACTTAGGAGGCCGAGCTTAACATGTGGACACAATAACCTCATATTTTTCGAGCCTTCAGGTACCTTTTCATTCTTTAACTTTCAAGGATGAAAGTCTTTTTAGTAGTGTAAGTTGTAATGACCCTCGTGGTCATTTGCATGTTTTTGTATGCTATTATTGTTTTGCCCTTCCCCATAGTTTCCTAGTGGTGTTTGTGCTATCTTGGGATGGGTGGCATGCTTCTCGATGTGTTCGGGAGAAATAAGTGTAAGTTTTCCTTTTTTGGAAGTTCTTAAGTGAGAGGTTACTTTAGTAAACATCAGGAGATTGGGGTGTCAGATAAGAATTCTAGAAGTTCCATTAGCTATATAAGGGCAATTTTTTTCTAGTGGCATATATTTTTGGGTCCCAAAACTTTCAGTGTGAAGTTGAACCATTAGGAATTTTAGTTTTGAAGCTTGGCCAAATTTTGACATTAGTCAACATTCTTGGTAAATGCACTAAAATGAGAATTATGTTAGTGTGTTAGCTCCAGACTGTCGAGTTTGGTCTAGAATGAGATTTGGTTCAAATCCTGAGGTGATCACGATGACTTTGTGGTGTTCGGCGTCTTGTTGGTGTGTTCTCCTGGTAAATCTAACGAGACGACCTTTGTTGGTTGTTTCATAAATTTTTTGAATTCGGAATGTCATTTGGAATAAAGTAACATTTTGTGTATGCATTGATTGGACCCCAAATGAATCTTGAGGGTCCATTTAATTCTTAGCGCATTTTTTTGACAACGTGTTGATGCAACTGTTACTGGTGTGAACTTTAGAAGTCCTTGACCACTTTGGCAATAGTCGCTTAAGCAGCCAGGGTGTCGCCTAGCAGAAAGGATTTAGGGAGCAGGGGCTTCTTTTTCCGCAAGACCGTCTTGGTGCTGAACCGCTATGTAGCCAGCTGATGGCATTAGCGTTGGCTGTTTAAGTGGCCACTTGACCGGTTTTATGGATATCACTGATGATTTAATTTATTTTCCTCCTTCATTCTTCAAAATGAAACCCATTTGCAAAGTAGCTCAGGTCTTGATAATTTTGCTCATTTGTTGCTCAATTCAAGTGAATCAAAGGTAATTTCCATTCTTTTCACTTTCTAATCTCGATCCTAACTTAATTTTCACAATTCATTTCCATTTTGAACCTTATATCTCTTAAATTTTAATTCTTCAAGTATAGTAATTGGACAATTTGATGTCTAAATTTAATCATGTCTTTGCTGAATTTCCAGGCATGTGATCCTCACCTCGAGGGGAACATAATGATGAAATCAGTTTCTCAATTTTGTACCATCGTTCAAGGGTTGATTTTTTACCCAATTTCTAGTCAAAACTTTTGAACATCAATGTGGGTATTGTTAGTCGCGTATTAACTTGTACTTTCTCCTCTTGAAAGCATGGAAGTGTTTTGAAGTTCTTCAGAAGGGAGAAGCGCCCAAGTAGAGGTTCGAGTGGGTTTCAACCGTGAGGTAGGTTGTGGTTTTCAATTTTTATCGTTAGAAAGGCTTTAGGATTAGTTTGTATGTTTGCATGATCCTGTATTGATTTATTTTCCATTACGGGCTTTTTAGCTAAGTAATTTAGTTTATAAGCCTTAGTCTTGGTTGGTGTTTACCTTGCTTGTCCTTATAGATTCGTAGAATTCCCTTAGGTAGCGTGGAACAAAGATTTTATGTGCGTTGGTTGCTTTTGTGTTTTGTGTGCTATTTTTAGTAATTTTGAGTTATCGCTTTATTTATTGAATTATTTTGGTCTTGAGGCTGTGGACTTGGACTGGCTGAAGTTCTAGGTTAGTACGATTGTGCTGAGACTTGTATTTATCCTGTTCAGTGTGTGGTATGGCTGCTTTGAGAATGACCTGACTGGGTTTGTGTGGAATTATAGTGGTGATGCATATTTGTTAGTTTGTTTTCATTTATTTTTTAGAGAATAAGGGGTTTTGGGGACAATTAGTGGTTTACCTATGTTTTCAACTAGTTTTAGCTTCAAGGGAGAAGCATTACTGATTTTATTGATGGAAAGTAGGGTTTTCAAAGAAAATGCATTATATTCACCTTTTTATGCATATGTTGATAAGCTTTGGCAGCTGCACACATAATTTTGTGTTTTACTTTTATTTTATTTGTATTTCAGTTGAGGTGGGTTCTGTAGATTTTTCAGAGGGTCCACAGGATATCTAGCGAGATAATTCCAAACTTGTTACATTAAACATGCATTGGCCACATGTGAATCATATCTCATTATGTGTTTGTTGTGATTGGTTGGATTTAAAAGTTTGAACTCGTTGTCTTTCCTTACAATACTGTGGTATTACATTAGCCTTATATCAGAATCCTTGTTAGAACTATCGAGCTGCTTATGTATATTTAAGATCTTTCTAAGCTTGGTTGGTCTATGATGTCTACTGAGTGGCCCATGTTTTGGTACTCATACTACACTTCTCCATCTTTTTCTAATGCACCTCCCAGTATGAATCCACCCTCATTGAGTGACGGATCTCCTGTGGCACTCATGGACTTGGATCGTGGTGCGCTCTTGGCGTACAGAGACTTGCTAATTTCCCTCTTTTGTACTAACTCGTATTTTGTATTTTGATTAGTCAGCTCTGTTGTATGTAGTTCTTTCAGTACGAAGAAGCTCCTATAACCGTGATACCAAGTCTGGGATTTGGTTCTTTTGTACAGTTTGTCTTTCTCAGTCTCTTTTTTGCCCATTTTGTATATTTTTTTATTGTACTTTCATAACTATGCTATGGCCCGTATTCCCTATCTTTATTATTCGAGTTCCGCTATTTTTCTCTATTAAATGTTTGTCTTATGCCTTTTGTTGTTAGGGTGTTTTGCTTGCCTATTAGGGGGTTATAGTAGGCGCCTTTATTGCTCGATTTCAGGTGACATTGATAAAAATCCCTCCTTCGTTGAACAATATCGTTAAAGAAATGCAACCGAAAGCTAAAGATATTCCTTGTCTCTCTCTTTTTGATCCTTCTGCTTTCAAAATAGTTGAAAGCAATGAATCACATATTGGTTTTGGAGACACGTTAACGAAAAGAAAAATAATAAAGAAGATATCATTGCATTTGCGTCCAAGCATTTGAATAAAGCCCAAAATAATTATCCAACGATAAAAAAGGATTTTTTTTTACAATAATTTTATGTAATTTTAAATTTCAAGTTTATTTACTTAATCAAAAAAAATTATAGCGAATTGACTGTAAAGCTGCAAAATCTTTATTTCAAAAGGATGTTCAAAACCTTGGCTCTAAGCATATATTTCCTAAATGGAAAACTATTTTATATATTTTTTATTTTGATATTTTTTTTATCTTGATATAAAATATATCAAAGGGAGCTCAAACTCTATTCCAGATTTTCTCACTTGAGAATTATTCCACAGTAGGTAATTATGGGTAGTAAGAAAAAAAATAGAACTCTTGAGTTTTCAACCATTACTCAAAAAAATTAAAGAAGAAATCACCCCTGAATATCAGCAATTCTATCACGAAGTGCAAGTTCTTTACAAACAACAAACAATTTAAGTTGCTCTTAAGCAACCCTCAATAGATGCAGATGTCAAAGGCAACCTAGATACCAAACTTCAGCAAATTATGCCATGAAAGGGATTCCGTAATAATATATCTTGGAGAGTACAAATCTGATTTGAATCTCAAGTACAAAAAAGGGGCTGACCTTGTTGACGAGGAAGTAGACATTCAGCTAGGTTAAACAATTTAGACCTTATGGTCAAAGGAAGACCTGGTGAGCTAATCCAAAGCCATTCTTCAGCTTCTTCTTCTCATTTTCTTGATGTTGTTAGCACAACCAAAAACACAGTGAAAGTAGAAAGCCCAATATTTTTATATTTGATTTTTAACAAAATACTGTAATGGTATGTCCTATACCAAGCAAATCAATTTCTTCAGCTATACCTCAACAAAATTCTTCCCATATATGATCATCATATGATGACCCAATATACTTCAAGAATGATAGTGTATAGCCATTTATACAAATTTAATAAAAACTTTTGCATATACACATAAATTTTATGAGTTCATCCTCACAGATACTCGATCTTGCGTATTTAACCACATAAACACAAGCAAAAACAATTATGTGAATTAATAAAATAGTCTCAACCAAAGAATGAGTCATTCACCCAACCAAGTACAAAAGGATTTTTTCAATATTTTGATGCCAAAAAACTATGATTATTTTTATTACAAAAAATCATGGATGAATGCCTTCACTTTCCAAATAACACTTGCAAACATTCTTGATTTCTTTTATAGGGGAAACAATTAGTCTCTGAATAACTCAACAATTTCAACATCAATGTTGGCCTTTCTATGATCACAAATCTGATACTCTTTCTCCACTAGTGTGTGAGAATATGATTTTTTTTCATGAGAACCAAATTCCTATGCTCTTACGATTCTCCAAAAGGTTTCACATTTTATGGATATATTCCTTTAAGTTTGCATTCAACAAAGAAGATGGACGTAGAAGACTCTTATTATTATCCCTCCAAGAAGATTTTGAAAGATATAAGAGTTGGAACCCATGGAAAGCTTATGTGCCATAAGTAGAAAAATGTTATTATGAAGCCCAGCACATATGACCCCATGCCGCCCAAATTTCATTCTTGCCACAAAAATCAATACAGTTGCACAACTAGACGACTCAAGTACGAAAGGAGATTTCATCCACCAAATAGAAAAAAAATCTCCAACGAATCAAAGCTGACCTCTCTAACCCTCAATCACATGCTTATGAGAAATATAATTATAGGATGAAGAAGACATATATGTTCAACCAATTTAACATCATAACGACATCACAAAACATCATAAAAAATTATGTCACCCATGAGATTAACATGTATTGGCTGAAACTATTGTGGGTGATACTATAACACATCTACAACACGTTTACTATACCAAATATGTCCACAATGATTGTAACGCCCCCAGCCTACACCCTGGACTTGGCCGACACTCGAGAACCATTGCTTGCCCCAAGCAACCCTTGGCCAGGATTAACTCTTAGAGGAAGACTTACTCATAAATAAGATAAACTTACACTACAAAAAAAGTGTGAATTACATGGGGATTTTCCTGGGGATTAGTATAAAAATCCGTAGGAAACTTATTTTCCTGCAAATTTTCATACTAATCCCTATGTAATTCACATTTTTCTTGTAGTGTTAAAAGATAAACTTTACTCAACTGTCTCAAAAGATAAACTTAGAATGTTTTAGAAATAAACGTTCAACTACCCAAAGAGGCAACTCAAGTCTCAACATAAACAACAGAAAATGAAAAGACTCATGAACTACTATCTATCTATCTACGAAGCCTCTAATACTGTGAGGGATATCGGGACAAGACCCCGGATCATCCTAACAACTGAAATAACTCAAAGTAAATAAGGGATCATTCGAAAGCAAGGAGGCTCACCAATAACTCCGAAACTCAACTAGATCAATGAATCGCTAGATGCTGATCCTAATTACCTGTATCTGCATTATAAAAGATGCAGGCCAAATGGCGTCAATACATGGAATGTACGAGCATGCGAGGGGAAAGTTAAACATGACATAAGCTTGAACTGGAACTGAAGAAACAACTTTCCTCGTCTTAACTCAACTCAACCTCATTTCAATATAAAAGCAATAGAAATAATGCGATATAAAGAAAAGCTTTAAAACTGTAGATAACAACTCAATGTATTGGAAATTACAATAGAACTCATTTTGTATGCAAAAATACAAAATAAACTATGTTTGGGAGATTCTCTAACCGACAACCATCACTATGAGCTATGTGATGATACAACATCTTGTCCATACTACCAGAACTTTCCTATACCTTGTCGGGGTATAGAACTCCTCAACTAAGTGGATCCACTAGTCTATGCTTAAATAAATAATGTATCATCTTAAAAGTATGACCCTTTTATACCCACGTTGCCTACATGGTTTATGGGGGCAGTGAGTTGTAGAACTCTCCCCATATCGGTGCTCAATACTATTCCCAAAATATAACTTTAACTCATTATGTTTTAAAGAAAAAAATTCCTCTTCCTCAACTTTGAAATTATTACTCAAAAGGTTTCTCTTAAAAGAGATAGTACTCAAAACTGCTCATGAACTCTTTTGGAAATTGGTGTTTCCTCTTTTCTTAAATTTAAAAATATTTTTCTTGGGAATACTTAGTTCCCATTTATCATTTTAAAGAAAATTAACTCACTCTACTCTACCTCAACTCAAATACTTAAGTCTTAAAATAAGTTAAAAGACTGTAAAAATACTCCTTAAAATGACTTGAAGTACTCTCAAGACTTGACTCTTAACTCTACCTTGAATTTGGATTATGCATTCAAGGTTATGATTCATTTTATGAATGATTTCTAGATGTTTAGAAGTAGTTTAGAGTAGTTAGAATCAATAGGGAGTGAAAGTACACTTTAAAAGGACTTAGATGGAGTAAACGATGGAAAAGGGTGGGGGAAGACGACCCGGGCCCAGTGCTGGCCCATCACTTGAACATGGATTGATTGTCAAGAACATCCTTCCATGAGAGATGAGTGTTAAGCAAGGCTTAACAAGTAAACCTTGAGGTGTATGCTTGGCCTCAAGTGGATATTGAAGATGAGGTGGAATGTAACACCAGGTAGGGTCTGGACTCCAAGAAAAAATGAGAGCCACACCTAGTTGATGTGAGGACTATCCAAGTTAAAGGGGGAACTCTTACGTAGTAGAATGTGGGTTGTCCCAAAGTTAGGCCTCATGAGATGGGAACCTTCACATAGTGGAGTTAAGGTTCTTAGTAGCAATCTACATATCCTATGAACTAAGACATGCTTGAGAAGTATCTCATAGTGTTCTAAAGCATAATTGAACTAAGACTTACTTAATAAAGTACCTCATAGTGTTCTAAAGTTAAAGAGAGGAACTAGGTTCCAAACCAAGAAGTGATAACATGAGGACCTAAAGGTAGTACTGAGCATGTATAGTATTAGTGGATGCTATGCATGCATTGCACAAGTATGACTTAGGGTCATTAAAGAGAAGTCTTGAGATACGATTAGGCCAGAGTTGCCATTCCTAGTTATAGTTGACTAAAGGTGAGAGATTCCCTTAGTTATGAGAGTTAAGCTAATAATGAGGCCAAAGTATGGTGAATATGAATAGGATGAATTCAAGGCTATGTTTAGTGTTAAGGGTAGTATGGGATGCCTTTCATGTTTTGCACAAGTATTTCTTGGGGTTACTTAGAAGTATGGTACCCTTATGGCATACAGAAGCTAAAGGGATTATGGTGAAAGGCCTATACTCACTTAACCTAACTTAGGAATTCTTGATAGATGAAAGTGATAGAATCACTTGAACATGGATTGATTGTCAAGGACATCCTTCCATGAGAGATGAGTGTTAAGCAAGGCTTAACAAGTATACCTTGAGGTGTATGCTTGGCCTCAAGTGGATATGGAAGATGAGGTGGAATGTTACACAAGATAGGGTCCGGACTCCAAGAAGAAAGGAGAGCCACACCTAGTTGATGTGAGGACTATCGAAGTTAAAGGGGGAACTCTTACGTAGTAGAGTGTGGTTTGTCCCAAAGTTAGGTCTCATGAGATGGGAATCTTCCCATAGTGGATTTAACGTTCTTAGTAGCAATCTCCATATCCTATAAACTAAGACAAGCTTCGGAAGTATTTCATAGTGTTCTAACGCATAATTGAACTAAGACTTACTTAATAAAGTACCTCATAGTGTTCTAAAGTTAAAGAGAGGAACTAGGTTCCAAACCAAGAAGTGCTAGCATGAGGACCTAAAGGTAGTGCTTAACATGTATAGTATTATGGGAAGCTATGCATGCATTGCACAAGTATGACTTAGGGTCATTAAAGAGAAGTCTTGAGATAAGATTAGGCTAGAGTTGTCTTTCCTAGTTATAGTTGACTAAAGGTGAGAGATTCCCTTAGTCATGAGAATTAAGCAAATAATGAGGCGAAAGTAGGGTGAATATGACTAGGATGACTTCAAGGCTATGCTTAGTGTGAAAGGTAGTATGGGATGCCTGTCATGCATTGCACAACTGTGTCTTGGGGTTACTTAGAAGTATGGCACCCTTATGGCATAGATAATCTTAAGAGTAGAACTTGCACATAGATTATAATTAAGATGACATGAAGACCTAAGTCTTGAGTGTGAAGGTGGACTATGCCTAAGAATTACCAAAGAGAGGTACTTAGCTTGGATGGTAGTATGGGATGCTATCCTTGCATTCCACAAGTATACTTGGAGGTGTCTTTTGAAGTAGTTCTCTTGTAATATGAAGGACTTAAGGTTGAAGTATGTAGCCATGAAAGTCTAAGTAAACACTATGTCATGAACATGATGTATCTCCTATGCTCATTAAATATATCTTTTCTTGACTTGTGTTTATACGATGCTTGCGTTGTTGATTATTCTATGGCTATATTGATTGTGTTATGACCATGTTATTATCTCTTATGCTTATGTCTTATGTTAACTAACTATTTGAGATGCTCTTATGATGTTGTGCTAGCTTTCATACTTGGTACATTTTGTACTAACACATATTGCCTACATTCTAATCAAATGTAGGGTTTGGAGGCTTGAGTTGCTTGGAATATAGGTTTCCAGAGGTCGCAAGGAGTTGAAGATCTTGGTGAGTCCTCATAATTTCGAGGACAACAACCACATTACCTTTATGTCTTTATTTTCATGTTTTTAGACTTTGTATGGGCTGTGTCCCAAAGACATTTATTCATAAATTTAAATAGATGGTTTGAGACAAAGGTTTTAGTAAGACTTCCGCTTGCTTTATGGAAAATGACTTCGATTGTAAAAGTTTTGAATTATCTTGTATTTTCTATTATCTTATGTTAAGAATGTACTAAGGTCTTGTATGCGACCCCTTCAGGGTTAACTACGCCATATTATGTCTAGTGGGTACCGTTGGGTCGTGACAAACTTGGTATCAGAGCATAATGTTTAGGGATAAATTTTAGGATGTCTCAAACCACGTCTAAGTATTGTCTTATTCATGGGTGTGAGTCGCGACAAATTTTATGAATAGGAGGCTATTAAATGCTTAGGAAAAGTCTCACTTCTTCATTCTCTTAGTCGTGCCATAGAAGTTTAGCTCTAGTAGGTCCTTCTTATACTATTTGCCTATGATTTTTCAGGTTATGGCAAATACTAAGGCTAATGCTAGGAGAGAAGGGGGAGACAATGGAGATCAAGAGGTTCCTCCCCAAGCTCCAAATCAAGTTCCTCCTCAAGCTCCAAATGACCCTCCAATTGGGAATGCCACTCTTGAAGAGTTTAGGACTTCTATGCAATTATTGACCCAAGCCTTGACGGCACAAGACAATAGAGAGGTGGTGGCTCCGAAAAACCTTATACGAGGAATGGGTGCTTTTAGGGTGAGAGAGTTTTTGAGAGTGAACCCTCCGGAGTTCTATGGCTCCAAAGTGGGAGAATATCCAAATGGGTTCATAGAGGAGGTTTATAAGGTGCTTGCAATCATAGGGGTGTCTTCTATTGAGAAAGCGGAACTAGCCACCTATTAATTGAAGGACGTTTCCCAAATTTGGTATGAGCGGTCCCTATAGAATAGGAAGCTTTTATGTTGGCATTTCTCGATAGGTTCTTTCCCCGGGAGTTGAGGGAAGCCTGATTAGGAGAATTCATCAACCTCAAGCAAGGTAGTATGAGTGTTCAGGAATACTCTTTGAAATTCACCCTTTTGTCTAAGTATGCTCCAAGCTTGGTAGCTAATCCTAGGGATTTGATGAATAGGTTTATGACGGGGGTGTCCGAGTTGGTAGAAGAAGAATGTCGTACGGCAATGTTTATTGATGATATGGATATCTCACGTCTTATGGTGTTTGCCCAATAAATAGAAGAGTCAAAGCTCAAGAAGACGAATAGGGAGGTAAAGAGGTCTAGGACCAATGAAGGGAACTTTTGTAATGTTAAGTCCGAGGGACAAGATAGGCCTAGGGGGTACCCCTGGGTTATGATAGGAACCATTGCCTAGTGACACCATCCCAAACACCAAGAATGATTCTTGAGATTGATGATTATGTTATTCCACGATGTTAAATAAACGTTGTCAGTGCAACTCGAGAAGAAGCTTTATGATTGAAAAGGGAGGCTAAGAGTATGCCAATACCTAAATGGCGATGCGTTAAAAGGTGTTGAGTGGACTCATTCTTGTCCACCCTTCTCAGTTGGAATACGTGGAAAAGTGTACTGTCAAAATTGGCGATTAGAGCTATAATTGGCAATTCGTTGAAGTGCATTATGCAGACTCCATCAGGTCTGCCGACACATCCTTCAGATTTAGTGTTCATCCAGGATTTTTCAACGAGCTTAAACTTCAATTAGCAATTCGCCAAGTGGGGCTGATATAAAAACGCCAAAGTTTTTATCAAACTCAAAAATCAAACCCTATGATATCTTGAAGTCTTTTTCTCTCCTTCCTTTTGCATTGCTTCTTTTGAGTGATTGTGAGTCTTTAGTGTTTGTTTTCAATGTTTGAGGAGTGCGTTTGCTTTGATTTCCCATTAACCCACCCCCATTTCCTTGCTTTTCTAAACTTGTGCTCCTACTTATGTTGGTTTTAATTTTTTTTGGATATTTATGAGCTTTTTATTGGATAATGAGTATGTGATTGAAGCCATTAAGTGTTATTGTTTGTTTGATTTCATTGGGTTGTGTTATATTGTGCGATTTAAACTGTACCCATGACATATTTTGATGTGTGTGCCTGTAGAATCTCACTCTTCATTGTGTTGGTTGAAACTTTAAATTGAACTAATAATTATGTTGGGCCTGAGTCCAATTTAATGTGGGTGAAATCTGATTAGCCTTGTGTTGACTCAATGACACGTCCCAGGGGTACCCCCTAGACACAACATGGTGTACTTGACCCTGAAGGGGTCGCATACAAACCCGTAGCATATCCTTAACATAAGATAATAGAAATACGAGAAAATTTAAAACTTCTACAATCGAAGTCATTTTTCATAAAAGCAAGCGAAAGTCTTTCTATACCTTGTTTCAAACCATCTAATACAACTTATGGAATAAACTCTTGGGACACAGCCCATACAAAAATCTCAACATGAAAATAAAAGATATAAAATAAATATGGGTTTTGTCCTCGAAGCTATGAGGACTCACCAAGATCTTCAACTCTTCTTGCACCTTAGAAACCTAGCCTCCAAATGAACTCAATCTACAATACACTACATTTGATTAGAATGTAGGCAATATGTGTTAGTACAAAATGTACTAAGTATGAAAGCTAGCACAACATCATAAGAGCATCTCAAAATGGTTAGTCAACATAAGACATAAGCATGAGAGATAATAACATAGTAATAGCATAATCATCGTAGTCATAGCATAATCTCCAACACAAGCATCATATAAACATAAGTCAACATAAGACATAGTTAATGAGCATAGGAGATAAGTCATAATCATATACGCATAATTGACTCTTACTCATCAATACCATAATAGAACCATTCTCAAGTAACCTCAAATCACACTTGTTCAATGTATGAATGGCATCCCATACTACCCTTCACACCAAGCATAACCTTGAAGTCATCATAGTCATATTTACCCTACTTTGGTCTCATTACTAGCTTACTTCATAAAGACAAGGGAACTATCACCTTAGTCAATCATATCATGTCAAGGAAGGCAACTATAGCACAATCCTATCTAAGCATATGTCATATAAGCCAACACTCATAAGGTAACCTTAAGTCATACTTGTGCAATGCATAAGTGGCATCCCATACTACCCATCATACTAAGTACTTCTTTAGGTCATCATACTCATGTTCCTTAATTAGGGACTAACCCTTTTTTTAAATCATGGAAACACTAGGAGTTACTTTACTAAGTCTATCTTAGTCCCTTCTTGTTTTTAACCCTAAGAAATACTATATTAGGTACCCTTAGTTCATCATATTGGAACTCTAGGAAATGCTACTTAAAGCATAATCTAAGTTTATTAAACTTGAACTCTTGGAGATGCTACTTAAAGCATAATCTTAGTTCATTATAAAGTTGGACCCTATGAGATACTTATTTTAGCATGTCTAGGTTCATTATCATTATGGACTCTATGAGGCACTACACAAGCATATCTAAATCCATTTATACTATGGAACATTATGAGTTTCTTCACTAACTTGTCTTAGTCCCTCATTACTTAAAACCCAAGGATATACTACATTATGTACATCTTAGTTCATTTAGTTTGATCTCTAGGAGATGTTCCTTCAAGCATAATCTTAGACCATTACTTGCATTGGACTCTAGGAGATGCTACCTTATGCATAATGTTAGCCCATGAGGTTTGAACTCTAGGAGATGCTACATTGAGAACAATCTTAGTTCAATTACCAATCTTGTTTAATTGGGATATAGCCTTAACCTACATAAGAACATATGAGCTATCACATGATCTCTCAAGGTGTTACCTACACCATCAAGGATTGGTCCACTTGCCTAAGGTAGGACCGGTTTGTTAGCTTAGTCAGATCCACTAGCTAACTTTCCTACGGGGCGTGTAATTATAGGATACGGAGATTGCTACTAGAAACCCAAATTCCACTAGGTGAGGCTTCCATCTCATGAGACACACTTAGGGAAGTCTATAATCTTCTAGGTAAGAGATCCCATATGGGAAGCCCAAACTAAACTAGGTGGGAACCTCCATCTCATTTCAATATCCACTCGGTGCTAGGCATAAATCCCACAAGATAATCGTTAATTCTCTACTTTGACTCAAGTTTATGGAAAGGTGTTCTTAACAACCAATCCATGATAATACCTCTTTTAGACCATGTGTGAGCAACTATCACCATCCATGACCTAGGTATAAAGGCTCTCTAGCCTTAGGCTCAATTAGTTAGAAGAAGTCCTTCAACCTAGAACCATTACTATGTAAGAAGTCTTTCATTTTAATTCCACATTCATGCTTAGTATCATGTCTATAATTCTACCTTTAGACAAGGATATCATCATGACCTAAGTGATTCTATCACTTCCTACCATCTATGATTCATAAGGTGAATTAAGTAGGTAAAGGTCTCTCAACACAATCCTATTCATTGGCCTTGGATTCACATGTAGATTTTACTCTCAAAGCCTTAGGATCTAAAGTTAATCATAATAGCTTCACTCTTAATCCCTAATGATCATCATTCATAACCATGACTCCTCATTCTCAAAGACTCTACATCATGGAAGCACATTATGAACCTAGATTACAAGACATTCCATCACTTTCCTTGATATTAGGTGATTTTAGTCATAATTCAACCTAAAGGTTCAACTCCAACTTTACAAGCCAAGATCAATCATGTAGTATAAAGACTAGTTCAATTCATAATTATATGATCCTAACTTTTATCAATTACTACACACGACATTGATTTAGGAAGATTACTCATGAACCTTCAATTTCACCTCTAATTGCATAAACTCACAAAACATGGAACTTATCAAGAATACTAGGGTTAACCACATAATTCACATGATTTCATAATAATATCACAATTCAATGCTAAATTAACCATAAATAAGTATTATCCAACCCTTTGGAATCATACCCAACTATACCCACACATTGGAAGTAGCCCTAGCTTAGATTCGGGTTCTTCTTCACAAATTAGTGGATTACTAAGGGGGCTCTATGGGTGGAAGAACCCATAGATGAAAAGCTAAACATACCTTAATCAATGGCCTAGCACAAGCCTTCTACAATGGTTCGTTTGATCTAGACCTTAGCTTCAAGCTCGAGCTTCTTTTTCAATGGGGTCTTTCTAGGGAGAGAAATATTTGAGAGAGGAGTGATTTGGGGTTTTGATTAGGGTCTTGTGAGAAGTGACTTAAAATTGGGGGCTAAAGACTTAAAATAGTCTAAATAGGTGAATAAAACTCATATAAAATGACCCCATTAATTAACTAAACGATTTGGAATTTACCTACGTACCCTCGACTAGGCAGCCCCTTTTCCAAGGGTCACGCCCACTTAAACGGTCCATCAAGGGCACCACGGCTCGTGGTGGTGCCCGTGGTCCCTTGACCAATGACCCTCCGTTGCTTGGCAACCCTCATTGCGACTAAGGGAAGTTCATGAGACCTCCCACGATCCGTGGTCAAGACAACGGGTCGTGGTGATGGTTGTGGTCGCTTAGGCACTAGCTAGGCCTAAGGACCTTGCCTCGTATGACACTAAGGGGACTTCACGGACCAGTTCACGGACCGTGGTCAATACCACTGGTCGTGAAGGTGGTCGTGAACAAGGGTCCCTACATGGATCTACAAGGTTTTGGCTCTCCTCCTCCATGAGCCTTCCCATGATCTGTGGTCAAGACCACGAGTCGTGAAAGTGGCTCGTGGAGGTAAGCCACATTGGGGAAGCCCTTAGGGAGCTACTGCCTTGGTCTCAAGAACCACACCACGAGCCGTGGTCCACTCCACGAGCTGTGGTAGTGGTCGTGGACTTGAGGCAGTGTGCTTCCAATCTTGGGCAGCCTTGGCCTTGGCTTGGGCCTTGCCCCCTTGTCCTTGGTTCTTGCCCTTTCTACCCTCAACCAAACCTTAGGTAGTCTTCTAAACTACGGGGTCTGACACGTACCTTGACGTTCAACCACTTAAACCCTCATTCTAAGCACGAAAAGTTTCATCTACGACTCTATTCCTCATACATAAGTCCTTAGAACCCTAGCTTGATGCTCTAGTTTGGTCTACTAGTTTGCGGGGTGTTACAATATCTCCCCTTTGGGAACATTCATCCTTGAATGACAACTCTAAATACTTCTTCAGGGAAACGACTATAGACTAGAAGCCCATCATGCATGCAACACATCTAATGCACATAAATAAGGAGGAAAACTTCAATTCCCACCAAACATACTCAATGCAACAAAAAAGAAGTAGGAACTTCATCAAACAACCCATTTGTTCATGACATTCTCATAACTAGTCATATTCAAGGAGGAACTACCATCTCCTAGTCATAACATGCTCAACATACTCTCATAGAGCCCATACACAATTTATTCTCAAAAAGCATCCATTTCAAGGAGGAATCTTTCAACTCCAACAAAAACTAAAGCATGTTCAAATACTCATCTCATGAAGTCAATATGCAACTCTACTCAAATGCACTACAACATGAGGAAAAAATAATGCATATAAGTCATTTCTAACAAGACCTAAGCATTTTCATGAACATGCACATAAGGAAATCATGGTAACACATAAACACACAATATCCTTACTAAATAGGCACACTATCTCCCCCTTGGGAATAAGCCTACACAAGTTCGTCTAAACATAATTCATAACATAAGGCATCAATGAAGCATCATTCATATTAAAAACAACTTCTAGCCCATCACAACAAGTCACAAAAGACAAGAAATCCAGAAATTCACTAAAGCATGAAACACATACCGGAAGGGATATGAGGAGATCACTCTTGATCTTTTCTAGATTGGAGAACTTAGGACCTATGCTTGGCATTGGGATCCGGGCCCCTAAGAGAAACTTGCTTGGCCTCTCTCCCTCTAGCCCTAAGGATTGGACAATATCTCTTCTTGTGACCCTCATCACCACAACCATAACACCCCTTCTTTCCGACTAGACACTCACCATAATGCTTTCTTCCACACTTGGAGCAAGTAGGCTTAAGCAAAACGAACTCACTATTACTCCCTCTTAGAGGCTTAGGCTTAGACACCCTCTGTTAGTTAGAAAGTTTTTGTTGGGTCCTAGGTTGACCATATCCATCGGATCTAGCATTCGATAAATCCCCATCATCGGTCCAAGCCCTTTTTATCTCTCTATTCCATTGCTTGAACTTTTGTTCCTCAATTTGTTCTGCATGAACCATAAGACGCAAAATATTCATACTTGGGATGAGAATTACCGAACGACATTCATTGACTACCAAGTCAGATACCCCCATAACAAATTTGTTCATATTGGCCCTAGAGTCAACCACTAAGGTTGGAGAAAACTTAGACAATTGGGTGAACTTAAGGCTATACTACTTCACACTCATACCTCCTTGGCGAAGGTTGATGAATTCTTGCATCTTTCGTTCCCTCAACTCTAGGGGGAAAACCTATCAAGGAAGACTGACTTGAACACTCCCCAATCAACCAGGCCCAATCTTACGGGTCTCTCATCCTTCCATTGCTCATACCTACTTGAGCCACGTCTTTCAATTGGTAGGAGGCTAGTTCCACCTTCTCTTGGGACGACACCCTCATAGCATCAACCACCTTAAACATTTCTTCTATAAAGCCTTGTAGGTATTCATCCACTTTGGAACCATAGAACGTAGGGGGATTCATCCTTGTGAAATCCCTAATTCTTGCAGTGGTTGTACTTGCATTGGGGTTCACTTGAGCTCTAGAATCCCTAGTGACTTGAGTCGCTAAAACATGGGTCAATATTTGGAGAGCTGACCTTATATCCACATTGGTCATAGCCCCTTTATCATTAGGAGCTTGAGGAACTTGAGGCCCTTCAGGACCTTGGGGAGGAACTCCCTCGTCCACAATCTCTTCTTCCATCCTTATTGCGATCGCCCTTCTTGTAGTCATATTCCTATATGCACAAGAAAAGGGTTAGGAAAAGGACTTCATAGAGTTAAAACTCTAAGGCACGACTAAAGAGTAATGAATGAAGTGAAAGTTCCTAAATATCTTATAGCCTCTCATTCCTAAGTGTGGCACAATTCACACTTATGAACAAGACTCTACTAGTTGTGGTTCATGAGACATCATCCTAGAATCATTCTATAACCTTGTGCTCTGATTACTAAGTTTGTCACGACCCAGGGGTACCCCCTAGACGTAACATGGCATACTTGACCCCAAAGGGGTTGCATACAAGCCCTTAGCCTATCCTGAACATAAGATAATAGAAATACAGGAAAATTTAAAACTTTTACAATTGAAGTCATTTTTCATAAAAGCAAGCAGAAGTCTTTCTATACTTTGTCTCAAACCATCTAATACAACCTTTAGATTATACCCTTTGGACACAGCCATACAATAGTCTCAACATGAAAATAAAAGACATAAAGGAAATGTGGCTGTTATCCTCGAAGCTATGAGGACTCACCAAGATCTTCAACTCTTCTTGCACCTTAGAAACCTAGCCTCCAAATGAACTCAATCTCCAATACCCTACATTTGATAAGAATGTAGGCAGTGTGCACTAGTACAAAATGTACTAAGTATGAAAGCTAGCACAACATCATAAGAGCATCTCAAAATGGTTAGTCAACAAAAGACATAAGCATGAGAGATAATAAAATAGTCGTGGCATAATCATATGAGTCATTGCATAATATCCAACACAAACATCATATTAACATAAGTCAACATAAGATATAGTTAATGATCATAAGAGATAGGTCATAATCGTATAAGCATAATTCACTCTTAGTCATCAATACCATAATAGAACCATTCTCAAGTAACCTCAAAGCACACTTGTGCAATGTATGAATGGCATCCCATACTACCCTTCACACCAAGCATAACCTTGAAGTCATCATAGTCATATTTACCCTACTTTGGTCTCATTACTAGCTTACTTCATAAAGACAAGGGAACTATCACCTTAGTCAATCATATCATGTCAAGGAAGGCAACTATAGCACAATCATATGTAAGCATACATCATATAAGACAACACTCATAAGATAGCCTTAACTCATACTTGTGCAATGCATAAGTGGCATCACATACTACCCCTCATACTAAGTACTTCTTTAGGACATCATACTCATGTTCCTTAATTAGGGACTAGCCCTCTTTTTAAAGCATGGAAACACTAGGAGCCACTTTACTAAGTCTATCTTAGTCCCTTCTTGTTTTTAACCTTAAGAGATACTATACTAGGTACCCTTAGTTCATCATATTGGAACACTAGGAAATGCTAATTAAAGCATAATCTAAGTTTATTAAACTTGAAATCTTGGAGATGCTACTTAAAGCATAATCTTAGTTGATTATAAAGTTGGACCCTATTAGATACTTCTTTTAGCATGTCTAGGTTCATTATCATTATGGACTCTATGATGTACTACTCAAGCATATCTAAGTCCATTTATACTTTTGAACATTATGAGGTTCTTCACTAACTTGTCTTAGTCCCTCATTACTTAGAACCCTCGGATATACTACATTATGTACATCTTAGTACATTTAGTTTGATCTCTAGGAGATGCTCCTTCATGCATAATCTTATACCATTACTTGCATTGGAATCTAGGAGATGCTACCTTATGCATAATCTTAGCCCATGAGGTTTGAACTCGAGGAGATACTAGATTGAGCACAATCTTAGTTCATTTACCAATCTTGTTTAATTGGGATATAGCCTTAACCAACATGAGAACATATGAGCTATCATATGATCTCTCATGATGTTACCCACACCATCAATGGGTGGTCAACTTGGCTAAGGTAGGACCAGTTTGTTGGCTTAGTCGGATCCACTAGCTAACTTTCCTACGGGGCGTGTAGTTATGGGATACGGAAATTGCTACTAGAAACCCAAACTCCACTAGGTGAGGCTTCCATCTCATGAGACACACTTGGGGAAGTCCATACTCTTCTAGGTAAGAGATCCCATGTGGGAAGCCCAAACTAAACTAAGTGGGAACCTCGATGAAAGCCCAAATTCAACTAGCTGGGAACCTCCATCTCATTTCAATATCCACTCGGTGCTAGGCATAAATCCCACAAGATAATCATTAAATCTATACTTTGACTCAAGTTTATGGAAAGGTGTTCTTGACAACAAATCCATGCTAATACCTCTTTTAGACCATGTGTGAGCAACTATCACCATCCATGACCTAGGTATAAAGGCTCTCTAGCCTTAGGTTCAATTAGTTAGGAGAAGTCATTAAACCCTAGAACCATTACTATGTGAGAAGTCTTTCAAGTTAATTCCACATTCATGCTTACTATCATGTCTAGAATTCTACCTTTAGACAAGGATATCATCATGACCTAAGTTATTCTATCACTTCCTACCATCTATGATTCATAAGGTGAATTAAGTAGGTAAAGGTCTCTCAAAACAATCTCATTCATTGGCTTTGGATTCACGTGTAGATTTTACTCTCAAAGCATTGGGATCTAAATTTAATCATATTAGCTTCACTCTTAAGCCCTAATGATCATCATTCATAACCATGACTCCTCATTCTCAAAGACTCTACATCATGTAAGCACATCTAACCCTTTGGAATCATACCCAACTATTCCCACACATTGGAAGTAACCCTAACTTAGATTGGGGTTCTTCTTCACAAATTAGGGGATTACTAAGGGGGCTCTATGGGTGGAAGAACCCATAGATGAAAAGCTAAACATACCTTAATCAATGGCCTAGCACAAGCCTTCTACAATGGTTCGTTTGATCTAGACCTTAGCTTCAAGCTCGAGCTTCTTTTTCAATGGGGTCTTTCTAGGGAGAGAAATATTTTAGAGAGGAGTGATTTGGGGTTTTGTTTAGGGTCTTGTGAGAAGTGACTTAAAATTGGGGGCTAAAGACTTAAAATAGTCTAAATAGGTGAATAAAACTCATATAAAATGACCCCATTAATTAACTAAATGATTTGGAATTTACCTAAGTACCCTCGACTAGGTAGCCCCTTACCAGGGGTCACACCCACTTAAACAGTCCATAAGGGCACCATGGCCCGTGGTGGTGCCCGTGGTCCCTTCACCAGTTACCCTTCCTAGCTTGGCAATCCTCATTGAGGCTAAGAGAAGTCCACAAGACCTTCCACGATCCATGGTCAAGCCAACAGTTCGTGGTTATGGTCGTGGTCCCTTAGGTAATAGCTAGGCCTAAGGACCTTGCCTCCCATGATTCTAAGGGGACTTCACGGACCGTGGTTAAGACCACTGGTCGTGAATGTGGTCGTGAACAAGGGTCCCTATGTGGCTCTACAATGTTTTGGCTCCCCTCTTCCTAAGGCATCTACACGAGCCTTCCCACGATCCGTGGTCAAGACCACAAGTCATGAAGTGTCTCGTGGAGGTAAGCCTATTTAGGGCAGACCTTAGGGAGCTACTGCCTTGGTCTCACGAACCACACCATGAGCCGTGGTCCACCTCTCGAGCTGTGGTAGTGGTCGTGGAGTTGAGGCAGTGTGCTTCCAATCTTGGGCAGCCTTGGCCTTAGCTTGGGCCTTTCCCCCTTGGCTTTGGCTCTTTCCCTTGCTACCCTCAACCAAACCTTAGGTAGTCTTCTGAACTACAAGGTCTAACATGTACCTTCACGTTCAACCATTAAGCCCCTCATTCTAAGCATGAAAAGTCTCATCTATGACTCTATTCTTCATACATAAGTCTTTAGAACCCTAGCTTGAGGCTCTAGTTTGGTCTACCAGTTTCTGGGGTGTTAGACTCAATTTCATGATTTTTCCTGGGTTGACTACTTTCTTAAAGAAAAATCGTCAATTCGTGCAATACTTAGCAATATGTTGGGGAAGTCTGAGTACCCATGGGTAGATAAGCATATAGGTGGATTATAATGATGAGAAGAAACTCGTATTTGTTGTATATAATGGATTAACTGTAAAAATTAGTCACTGGTCTGAACACTTCTTGCTCGGCAGCTTTTCTTAGCTCGCCAATGAGGTTAGTGGAATTATCGCATGAGGCCCAGCCGTTCTCTTTAGCATATATATTACCTTGGGTACTATCTCATTTGGTAGGCTTGTCTTAGTCCACCGAACCCATTTAGCGAATCACCGAGTGGGAGTACATATCGCCTTTGATGCTTGTGTCTTTTCAATTTGCACTGTCATTTTGGATGGACTCTTTTTAGCTCGCCGAAACTGACTCGGTGAATCACCGAGTTGGAATTAACTCCACTTTTGTGCTTGATCCTAATATATTTGCAACTATCTAATTCACCGAGCTCACTAGAGCTCACTAATTCTATTTGGTGATCCGCCTCCCCAATAGGGGAGCCTTAGGATTGTTTTTGAAGTTTCATTCAATATGCGTTTGATTTCAACTAACTTTCAAAATCCTATGTTTGAATGTGTGCTTTGCAGGTAATGACAAGAACTAAAGGAAAGCAAGTTGTTGTATTTGATACTGAATCAGACAGAGATCCTCCTAATCCTCCACCAAAGAAACACACGTGCCTATCCATTAACTAGCCTTTGAAGGCTCCCGTCATCAACAATCCACCACCCTACAAGTATCTACCCAAAAAAGGGTACAACCTAAAAAAGGGGTGGTAAGGAGGAAGACTAAGATTAGGTCAAAATTAGTGCAACCCTCTCATATGAAAGCACCTACTCATAGAATCCTCTAAGTGATCGCTCCAATAGCCCTCAATAGTATCTAAGTTGCTGAAGAGAGAACTATCCTTGAGGAGAGATGACTCTCCACTTACAAAGTCATGAGTCACTTCCCAACTATCTGGGACACTATCTAGTTCCACAAGTTTGAGGGGTTCACCAAGCCAAGGAACCCCATATTCCTTCTTTGGTGAAAGAGTTCTACAATGCATATACTCAGGCCCTTCCAAAGAGGAAGAAAGGTACAGAATGGAAACTGCTTGAAGAATTGGAGGTATGATTGATGCCAGAGCTATTAACACTGCATTGGGGATACCAGCATTCCATATAGATCTATATTCACTCTGGGTGAGACATGACTTGGATTTTTTGAAAGGATGGTTGGCCACCTTAATTTATGATTATTCTCCCTCCTGGATGGCTGATGGTGCTTGGATTGAGAAGAAAGAATTGAATATGGTGGTGAGATATAGGTTTGGCTCCATCACTAGCAACATAATGTCTTGGCATAATGAGTCTTTCCTTCACCATGACAAGGCACTCTTGGTAGGCCTAATCAAAGACAAAGAGCACATACATGTGGGTGCAATTACAACTAATGAAATTATGATGAGACCTAGGTAGGAGAAGACTTCTCTTCCATTTGTGGTGCTGATTACGTAGTTCTGTGAGAGGGAAGGAGTCCCTTATAGAGCAACAACAGATGTGAGGGTCACCTTAGTTTCTTCCAGCCATATCAAGAGGATTGAGATTCGGTGCTTATAGGGCGATGTGGTTAGGAGGAAGATCCCACCACTAAACAAGATACTCGTGGTAGATCCCACCACACTAGAGGTTGAGGCTAGCCCATCCGCTCCTTCTGTGGAGAAGGAATGTATTTCTTCTACTATGCCTTCTACTCCTCTTGTTGCTGCTAGTGATTCTTTTGTTCATGCTAGTACTAGTGTTTCTACTGCTGCTACTATGAGACATTCCCAGACTCCTATCTCATATCCCATCGACACAAGCAATGATTTATCATATGGGATGCCTGTCTTGGACGACAAAAGTTAGAGTTGTCTGGGTTGAGACAGACATGCCCGAGATCATTGATCGGGCCAATAAAAAGGCCTTAGATTCATTGATAGAGAGCTTAGTTAAGTATGAGGGGTTTGTTGAAAGCCATGGTAAGAGATTAAACAACCTCACCGCTAGACTTGAGGCCCAAGAGGAGGCCAATGGTAGTTTTGGTGCACTAGACACCATTAGAGATGAACTTGCTACCTTGCGAGCGGAGGTAACCCATTTTCAATCCATGGATCTCTCCCTGCTTTGGGGTGCTGTTCCCTTACCTAATGTACCTAACTCCATGCAAGAGATGCCTAGTACTAAACATCTTCCTAGTGAGAAGCTTGATGTAGCTACGAGTGTTGATGTGGTTGATGATAATTATGTTGAGAGGTCCGAGGATGAGTTGGACCATGAGACGAATGAGGAGAAGTTGCTTGAAGAGGAGCATGCAATTTCGAAGATGTTGACTGAGTTGCAGGAGACCGAGGAGGTCATTCTTCAGGCTGCCCTAGAGAGATCCCTTTTAGAGACTTGAGAGGTTGGTCCTAGTGGAGTCTCCTCATACTCCACCATACCTCAAAGCATTGAAACGGGCAATGATACCCCATATAAGTCTTCCTTGATGCCTCTAGTGATCCTATTGCAGGGGATCGATGCCCCTCTTGTGGATTCCACACATGAGACTCCAGATGAGAGTGCTCTGCAGACATAGCCTGTCATGGGGACCCTTGTATCTCTATCATTTGTACTTTCTTTATTACTGCATTTAAGCGACTGCATTTTATTTTTGGTGGGGTGAGGGCCTCCATTCCAATAATCCCCTTTTTTTATTGTATTTTGTTTTCTTGTGTTCTGGATAATTGTAGTACTTTATCTTTGTTGGTGTTATAGGGCTCTTTTGGCTGAACTGTGTCTCTTTTATCTATTTTGTTCGCTTTTGTTTTATTTTGCAATCCCTCCATGAGTTATGAAAATCATGAAATGCTTGAAGTTTTCATTAATAATTATTTGAGAATTGTTTATGTTCAATATTGATGTCTTGAATCACTACAAGAAATATGACTTTTAACGAAGGGAAATCCAGTCGTTAATGGTCTATAACGACCTGGCAAAAATTGGTCGTCACCGGTTGTTAAAAGCTCCATCATTAAAGGTTACCGACCGGATTGCCTAGCCGGTTGTTAGATAACACTTAGTGACAACGATAAATCCGGTCGCTAAACTTACTAACAATGGCCAAAAATTCCCTTCTTTGATGGTCATTTTATCATTAAAACCTTGAAGTAAAACCACAAATTCCAATCGTTATAAGTAATTTTAGCGGTCAAAATTTCTTTCATTGATTACAATACTTTTACCGACCAAGTTTAAGTTCGTTTATTTTAATAAATTTAACAACCAATTTTCCTTTCACAAATTTAGTTTGAAATAATTGCATATATAGTTTTTCTTTTCCTCAAGCAATTCGAGATCTTAATATCATTTCATTTTATTTCACAAGCCATAAAAAAATTTGATATAAAATTTCATAATTGTTTAGCTATGAACAAAAACATACTGGAAAACTTACATATAAATATTTGTGTTCAACACAATATCTTAAAAATATACATGTTCAACATAAGATATAAATAACATAGATGTACGACATAATATTATAAAACATACATATTCATCATCTATCGAATCCTAAAAATTGAGAAAATGAAATAGTAGGATAGGTTGAAACGTCTCTAAATATGCATCAACAATAAGAATATAATCTTTCTTTCCTGATGACTCGACAATTCTTCAACAACACGTTCTTTAATCTCCATCACATTCTTCATCTGTTAAGATAAACAATTTGAGGTCAATTTGTAACAAAATGCCGGATAGCTATAACTTAGAAGTTTTAAAGCATAAATGAATAATTTAATCACCAAAGAGCCCAAATCTTCAAACACAAGATTATACCCAAAGAAAGCTATAAGAAAACTCAACCAAAAGAGGAAATGCATGGGATACTAACACAAGACAATCTTCATGGATAGTAAGAAAGAAATACATGGGATACTATTCATTATGTCGTCTAGCAAGCTTGATCTGTCTTTTTTCTATTTTCAGTAAAGCTTACATGACAACTAGTTCCAATAACTTTTACTAACTTTTTTGGTTAGAAAATATTATATGGCTTAAGCAACATGAAAAGCATTCTAAGTCTTTTTCCAGATTGCTATCATTTAGTCCAAGTGAAGAATATCATTTTTAGACAAGAGCCATGTTTGACTTGTTACAAGTTGTTTGATAAAGAAATTATGTCATATCAACTTCAATTATATTTCTAATTTTTTAGAAGCAAATGTACAATATATGTTCCATAAATCACCTATACTGTTGAAAAGAGGATCCAACAGTGTCTTAGCATTTGAAGAAAGCCACCAGGCTCAACTATTGAACTAGACTACACAAAATTAATTCATACCATTTTGAAGGATATGAATACAAAATTTTTGAGAAGAATGAGCCTACAATGGAAGATATAGCCTATAGTGTTGCTTGTGTTTGTTGTGATAGAGCTATTGCAATAGCCAGACTTTTATTAGATAGATGTAGCTTTTAATTTTCTAAGTTATGTAACCAGGTAATAACCCCAAATTTTTTATATAGGTAGTACATGCTAATTAGTTTTTTAAATATCCACTTTGGTGATTAATAAATCCTAATTACCAATTATCGTACTATGTTGGTAAAGTCCAGTTAATTAAATCAGTAATTTTTGGAGTTCATGCGTATTGCGCACATGTCTTTCTACTACCCAAGAAAGAGGCCAAAAATTTTTGTGCTTATTGATCTTAAGGGAGGTCCTGATGCATATTTATATCTGCGGCCAGGAAAAGTGTAACGATCTGTTTCCATCGTTATGGAAAAGCCAATGGGGAAAGAATTTGGGCCGGAAAACTTTTGAGTAGTGACTTGGAAATTCCTAGCCTAGTCCAGATTTAGACAAAATCTGAGTTAGGTGAGGTCTAGAAAAATCAGGTAATGAATGGGGGATTTGATTATGAAATTGATCACATGAGTGGATAACTAAGACGTTGAGGAGACCGTACAACTTTACGAAATCAAATTCCGGCTAGTAGAACTCCCGAAACTGATCTTAGGATGAACGGGTAGTTTTTCAACGTCAAGGATTAAAGGTGTGTTGCGAAATGGGAGTTTGGAAATCAAATTTCAATTTTTTGTCTTCATGCAAGCCGCAAGGGCAAGGTTAGTTCCGCCAAGGCGGGGTTGGTCCCATCAGGGTGGGGCCGCTGTGGCGGTTTGGGTCCCATTGTGGCGGGATAGTCGCGACCTAAATTGGGTAAAAACCCTTAAAATATTATTTTCTGCAACCCTTAATTCTTGAGAACTAAGAGACGACCCAGGGTAAGTTCTTGACAATTTTCCACAACTTCTAGCGCTAAAGGTAAGATTATTACTCCCCTAATCCATAATTTGATTCGTAGAACTTAGAATCTTGGATAATTATCATTGGGGGAGGGTTTTGGCTTAAAGTTAAAGGTGGGAAAAGCCCTAATTAAATAACAGGATCTTGGGTTTAGCCATGGATCGATAATTTGATTATTATCCGGGAAAATTAGGCCTTGTTTATTGATCCTTGCTTTAATTGATATTTTTAGACCAAGAACAAGCTGAAAAAATCTAGAAAGGGAATGCTCAAGTGTCTTAAGAGGATTTGAGCTTGGTTTCGAGGTAGGTGATGGTTCAATTTCCTTTTTTTGTGATATATGCCAGTTAATTGCTTCATTGTATGCATTCGTGTAAGTTAATAGGCAAATGTGAATCGAATCTAATGAAATGATTATGTATGAACAACTACATGACATAAACCTAATACTTGATTGTATGACTATAAGTATTGTTCATTATGGGTGTGATTGTGATTGTGGTTGTGCTGACTTTATCGAGTGTCACATTCCAACACATATATTGGATCGGGTGTCACGCTCTGACACATGTATATTGGATCGGGTGTCACATTCCAACACACTAACAGTTTGGGTGTGGGTTCCATGAGAATACCACTGTGATTATTACATTCATATCTACTTGTCATTGATATTGGGAAACTGTATGTTGCTCCTAAAATGATAACTGATATATGTATTCTGTACATATGTGTTTACTATGTTACGATTGATTACCTATGTTTTGCTTATAGGAATAGCCAGGTGATCCTACCAGTACAATGTGGTTTGTGTACTGATACTGCACTAGCTTGTTCTTTGTTGAGTACAGGACATCTTCATACGGCTAATAACAGACCTCAGTTAGGAGATCACTGATCGAGACCGGATTCAAGGGTGATCCAATTCTTTCAGGCTGTCATGGGTCCTCTATTGTTTAGTCTATTATTTTCGGACTTAGACTTTGTAGTTAGATTCATTCATATGTTTAGTTTTGGGGTTGCACCCTTTTTTTCTCTTAGACTTGTTGGTTAGTAGTTTTGGTACAATGACGTTCAGTTCTAGTGGTTAACTTCCGCAATAGTTTGTTAGTTGTTTTATTAACTTTTGGAGTTTATGGGAACTGCATATTTCATTAGTCATTTAAACTTGCTTCTGTATCTTTAAATGCATAGCTTTTTGTTAGGTTGCTCAGTCAGGTTATAGTAATGGTTCTCCCACCAGAGGATTAGGGTGGGTGCCAATCACGACGGTCTGGGTCGTGACAAAGTTGGTATCAGAGCCCTAGGTTCGTGGATCTCGTTGTACCAAAATGAGTCTAGTAGAGTCTTGTGGAATGGTACAGAGATGCATGTACTTTTCTTCGAGAGGCTACAGGACTTTAGGAAATCTCTTTGTTTCTACTCCTTTCGTGCTATGACTTTATTCTAATTGGTATATGGCGATCCAAATTGGTATCTTATCTTCTTCCATCTTTTGTCCGCAAATGGTTAATACACGTTTCAATGGCGTCAGGCCCATAGCTCCCATTAATGAGCCAGCCGAGGAGTCTACAGTAAGAGGCCACGGTCGAGGCTAGGGTAGAGGAAAAGGAAAGGGCAAAGTCTGAGGAAGGGTAGCACTCTCTAGGGGTGGAGCTCCAGTTGAAAATGCTCCCAGAGAAGAGACCCCCCATGCACATCATGAAGAGGTAGTAGATAATATGGAGGTTGAAGACGAGGAGTATGTTGGACTAGAGGGGAATGCACAAACAGAGGCTACATGTATTCCTCCCTTAGACCCAGTGTTAGCTCAGCAGATCATGACTTTTCTGAAGGGATTGGTCAGCCTAGATTCCTTCCCACAGCGCATGCGGCTCAACCTCCAGTCAAATCCCCCCCTCCCCCCACCCCGGTTTCTTTTACTGTTCCCAAGGTGGGTAGAGATGTAGGCACTAATCTGATGCCTCTTTCGGTCCCCTATTGGTCCGGTGATGACTGGTAATGAGCATGAGATGCTGACTAAGTTTCTGAAGCTAAAGTCGCTTGTGTTTCATGGTTCTGAGAGTGAGGACACTTATAAGTTTATTTTGGATTGCTATGAGAAGCTTCATAATTTAGGTATTTTACACTAGCATGGGGTAGAATTCATGACCTTCCAGTTTCAGGGTGAGGCTAAGCATTGGTGGAGGGCTTATGTGTAATGCAGATCGTCAGTTTTACCTCCACTCACTTTGGCGCAGTTTCATGCTCTATTTCTGGAAAAGTATGTGCCCCAGACTTTGAGAGATCGTAAGAAGGATGAGTTCATGGCTTTGGAGCAGGGTGGTATGACTGTAGCTACTTATGAGGCTAAGTTTCACGTCTTATCTAGATATGCTACACAATTGGTAACTACAGAGGAAGAGAGGATTCATCTATTTGTCAAAGGACTGAACCCCCAATTATAGGTATTGTCTGTTCAAATGACCTCTACAGGCTAAAGTTTTAATGAGGTGACAGACTTTGTGAAGAAAGTAGAATGAGTTTGACGTGATAGGCATGCCAAGGCTTTAGCTAAGAAGTCCAAGAGCACAAGTAACTTCCATGGTTCCTACTCCAGAGGTTCAGGTATGCCGACACTTACAGCCCGGCCAATTCAGCCAGCCTTGTCCGCGCCAACAGGGGGTTACTCAGGAACTCTACAGTAGAAATTTATCCAGGATAGCCAGGGAGACACACCTTAGGTAAGTAGCAGGCCGTCCTTTGACTGCATTTGTTACAATTGTGGAGAACCTTGGCATATAAGGAGAGATTGTCCCTATCCGCGCATGTTTCACCCCGTGCAGTAGCATACAAGAGTAGTGGTACCCACGGGAAATAGTAAAAATGGTTTAGGACGTCCACAAGGTGGGTGGGGTGGGAATCAGTGAGGCCGTAGAGGCCGGGGATATGGTAATGCAGATAGAGGAGCAGTGCATCCAGGCAAGGAGGTTGTCCATCAAGATGAAAAGACTCATTGTTATGTATTTCCGGGCAAGATCGAGGTGGAGACATTTGATGCAGTGATCACATGTATAATTCTTGTCTTTGACCAGATGGCTACTGTTTTGTTTGATCCGGGTTCTACTTTTCATATGTGTCAGTTCAGTTTGACTTGGGATTTGATGCGGTTTGTGATGTACTTGATGCCCCTATCCATGTTTCTACCCTAGTTGGAGAGTCTGTCAAGGTCACCCATGTATATCGTTTTTGTCCTATATTGTTTATGGGTTTTCAGACTTGGGATGATTTAGTTAATTTGGATATGACTGACTTTGATATAATCTTAGGCATGACTTGGTTGTCCCCCTATTATGATGTGATAAATTGTAATGCTAAGTAAGTGACTCTAGAGATCTCGGGTAGGGAAAAAGTTAGAGTGGGAAGGGGTGTACAAGCGTAAGTCAGCTAAGGTCATATCTTTCCTTTGAGCTAGGAAACTGGTGGGGTAGGGATGTTTGGCATATTTGGCTCATATGCGGGATGTTGAGGCTGAGTCTCCCTCTATTGAGTCTATTCCTGTAGTGTTTGAATTTAGAGAAGTGTTTCCTACCGATTTGGCTGGTATGTCTCTAGATAGAGATATAGATTTCTGGATTGACTTAGAACTTGGTACTCACCCCATCTCCACTCCTCCTTATTGCAGGCCTCCGACGGAGTTGAGAGAGCTTAAAGATCAAGTTCAGGAGTTTCTTGATAAAGGTTTCATCAGTTCTAGTGCTTCCCCGTGGGGGTTCTCCGATCTTGTTTGTTAAGAAAAAGTATGGTAGTATGAGGATATGCATAGACTATAAAAAGTTGAATAGGGTCACCATTCGAAATAAGTAGCAATTGCCTCGAATCGATGAGCTCTTTGACCAATTGCAGGGTGCATCAGTTTTCTCTAAAATCGATCTAAGGTCTAGTTACCATAGGTTAAAGATTAGGCTTGAGAATTTACCAAAAATGACATTCAGGACCCGCTATGGGCACTATGAGTTTCTAGTGATGTCGTTTGGGTTGACCAATGCGCCTACAACTTTCATGAGTTTGATGAATGGTGTGTTCAAACCCTTCTTGAATTCCTTTGTTATCATCTTTATTGGCGACATTTTAGTCTATTCGATGAGTAAGGAAGAGCATGCTGACCATCTTCGTATTATTTGTGTCCTTGGGAGACAAAAGTTGTATGCTAAATTTTCCAAGTGTCAATTCTGGTTGACTTCAGTTCCCTTTTTAGGACATATGGTTTGAAGGGAAGGGGTAATGGTAGATCTCCAAAAGATCAAAGCAGTCAAGAATTGGGTCTGGTCTAGCTCAGTGACGTAAGTTAGACATTTTGTTGGGCTCGCCGGCTACTATCGTCGGTTTGTGAAAAAAATTGCTTCTATCGCCACGCATTTGACAAGGCTGACCAAAAAGGAGGTACCTTTCGAATGGATTGAAAAATGTGAGAAGAGCTTTCAAAATCTCAAGACTCTTTTGACCACATCACCTATTCTAGCACTACCGATGGAAGGTAAAGATTTCATTGTTTATTGTGATGCTTCACATTCGGATTTGGGTGTTGTGTTGATACAAGATAAGAATGTCATAACTTATGCATCGCGGCAATTGAAGGTGCCGACGCATGATTTGGAGTTTGCAACAGTAGTATTTGCCATTAAGATCTGGCGGTATTACCTTTATTGTGTCAAGTGTGAGGTGTTTACCGACCATCGTAGTCTAGAACATTTAGTCACTCAAAAGGACCTAAATTTGAGACAACGAAGGTGGATGGAGTTACTGAAGGATTATGATGTTACCATCCAATATCATCCGGGTAAGGCTAACGTGGTGGGAGACGCATTAAGTCGGAAGGTGGTAAGTATGGGTAGTCTAGTTTGCTTGGGTGTATCTAAGCGACCTTTGGCTAAGAAAATTTAAACCTTGGAGTCTAAGTTCATGCGGTTGGGCATCTCAGAAAAAGGTGGGGTGTTAGCTAGCATTGAGGTTAGGCCTACATTCAATAAGATGATCAAGGACAAACAGTTTGAGGATGAGAGTTTGAATGAGATTAGAAAGAACAAGTGTCTGGCAAAGCACAAGATGTGACTCTTGATCCGGGGGTGTACTCAGTTTTAAAGGAAGAATTTGTGTTCCTTGAGTGGATGACTTGATTCAAACAATGTTGACAGAATCCCATGGTTCGCGGTATTCCATTCATCCGGATGTGACCAAGATGTACCGAGATTTGAAATGACTTTATTGGTGGCCTGGCATGAAGAAAGACATAGCTGAGTTTGTGGCTAAGTGCCAAAACTGCCAACAAGTAAAGTATGAGCACCAAAGGCCGATAGGTTTGCTTCGGCGAATGCCAATTCCAAAATGGAAGTGGGAAAGGATAGATATGGATTTCGTGGTTGGTCTCCCTAAGATCTTGGGAAAGTTTGACTCCATTTGGGTAGTGGTTGACAGACTGACTAAGTCAGCCCACATCATTCCAGTCGGAATAGACTATAATGCGCAGTAGTTGGCTAAGGTGTATGTGAAGGAGATAGTGACACTGCACGGAGTGCCCCTTTCTATCATTTCAGATTGTGGTACGCAGTTCACATCCATGTTTTGGGGAAAATTGCATGAGGAGTTGGGCACTCAACTCACTTTTAGCAAAGCCTTCCATCCGCAAACGGACGGACAGTCATATAGAACTATTCAAATGTTAGAGGACATTCTAAGGGCATGTGTGATTTTCTTTGGAGGGCATTGGGTCTAGTTCTTACCTTTGTGTGAGTTCTCCTATAATAACAGTTACCACTCCAGCATTGACATGACACCTTTCGATGCACTTTATGGGAGGGGATGTAGATCACGCATAGTAAAACTTTTAGGGGTTGATTTGGTAAAGGATGCTCAGGATAAGGTAAGAAGCATCCAAATTAAGCTTCTAGCAGCCCAGAGTCAACAGAAAAAGTATGCAGACCGTAAGTTAAGAGACATGACATTTCAGACTGGTGAGCAAGTTCTTCTTAAGGTGTCACCCAAAAAAGGGGTGATGAGATTCGACAAGAAGGGCAAGCTTAGTCCTCGATACATCAGATCATTTGTGATTCTTGACTGTGTAGGGCTAGTGGCTTATAGGTTGGCTTTACCGCCTAGCCTATCTGGAGTCCATCTAGTGTTTCATGTGTCTATGTTGAAGAAGAATCGTGGGGATGGGGATTACATCATAAAATGGGACTGAATTTGGTTAAACAAGGACCTTCAGTATGAGGAAGAACCGGTTGCAATTTTTAATCGTGATATCCGGAAGCTGAGGACCAAGGAGATAAAGTCCGTGGAAGTTCAATGGAAGCATTGTCCGTTTGAGGAAGCTACTTGGGAAACCGAGAAGGACATGTGACACAAGTATCCCCAGTTGTTCAACGATTTAGGTACTACTCTTACTTTAGCTATTTTTTCCTAGTTTATCACTCGGGGACGAGTGATGGGTAAATTGATATCTATTGTAATGACCTATTTCCGTCATTATGGAAAAGCCAATGGGGAAAGAATTTGGGCTGGAAAACTTTTGAGTAGTGACTTAGGAATTCCTAGCCTAGTCCAGATTTAGACGAAATCTAAGTCAGGTGAGGTCTAGGGAAATATGGTAATGAATGAGGGATTTGATTATGATATTGATCACATGAGTGGATAGCCAAGACGTTAGGGAGCCCGTATGGCTTTACAGAATCGAATTTGAGCGAGTACAACTCCCAAAACTGATCTTAGCATTAATGGTAGTTTTTGAACGTCAAGGGTTGAAGGTGTGTTGCGAAATGGGAGTTTGGAACTCAAATTCCAACTTTTAGTCTCCACGCTGTGGCTGGTTGGGTCCCGCTGTGGTGGGACAATCACTCCATAAGTCGGGTAAAAAACCCCAAAAACGTTATTTTCTGCAACCTTTCATTCTTGAAAGTATTTTGATGTCATTCATAGTAATGTTTGGGGCATTTCTCCAATTATTTCTCATGCTCATTTCAAATATTTTGTGACATTCATAGATGATTATAGTCGGTTTACATGGGTGTATTTTCTTCGATCCAAATCTGAGGTATTTCTAATGTTTTTGGCTTACATTGCGACTCAATTTTCTACATGCATCAAATTATTAAGATCTGATTCTGGTGGAGAATATATGTCTTATGAATTCAAAAAATTCTTGCTCTGCAAAGGAATTGTCTCACAACACTCTTACCCATATACACCACAACAAAATGGAGTTGTTGAACGAAAAAATAGTCATATTTTAGATGTCACTCGTACTTTATTGATTAAGTCATCTGTACCATTTAAATATTGGGTGGAAGCTTTGTCTACTGTTGTCTATTTAATTAATAGATTGTCATTGATATACCGTGAGTTTACGGTATTTTTAATACATTTCACTTAAGAGTTGTGTATGTCTAGGACCATTTTGTATTGGTTTTTATGTATTTTTATTATGTTTGCAGGAAATATGTTCAGACACGAAAACTAAGAGACACAGCTGAAGAATGTGCAGAAAAGCCCATCTACAGATGTGATTGAAGGATCGTAGGTCCATTCACGTATCGTAGATGGACTAGCAAGGCATGGAGGAAGATCAGGGAATTCTTGACCAAGTGTGGAACCACGGTTGCAAACGACGGAACGTATTGTAGATCCGTCAAATGCGACTGAGAGGGGTTCCAGTACCTGATTTTTGAAGATTCTAAGTATAGAGCTACAGAGGAGGATCTACGGACCGTACTGTAGATCCGTCGATTGAAGCTGGGAGGTGTCAATTGTTGAAGTTGAAAAATGGCTAAGTCTTGAGTCATGGAAGGGACTTACGGACCTTAGATCAATCCACAGTACGTAGGTCAGTGTCCTAGTATTTGGCTTTGGAGATTAACTTGCAACTTTAGCAATTCTTAATTTTCTAAGCACGTTTTGGTGATTTTTACTTTGATATTCAAGTTGAAATTCTGGGATTATTCTACTCTACTACGTAAGTTCATGATTTATTCTTCAAACATTATGAATTGTTTTCTTGCTAACATGGGTAACTAAATCCATAACTAGGGTTGTGGGAACCATGAGCGATTAACGAAGTATGAATAGTAACTAAGTAATTCCTGAATAGTGTTTTGCATGCATTGATAATTCTTTCGTCTAGAAGTCTTTTTAACGATGCGCAACGTTAGAACTCGCCTTGTTGCTACTTGCCGGACCAAGGAGGTAGTTAATAAGAAAAGAATTATCAACATAGATTTAGTGTGATACTATCTA
>JAJOOR010019142.1:0-33414 GCA_036250505.1 Solanum acaule
TAATTTCACCAATAGAAATCATATTCACAAAGACCCACATCATAGGCCAATTTTTGAGAATTTGGGGATCATGGGTTCTTCAAGAATTCCTTTGAAAATTATCTTAAAAACCTTAATTCCACATCAATTCATCAATAGAATGATTTAGAAAATAGTTTGACAAAGAACCCATGGATAGATTGAAAATTGGGAATTTTGGTCTTTGAATCTCTTTTGAAAATCTTTGATAGAACTCCTTGAATGAGAGGTTATTCAAGAATCAAGAGTTACCATACCTTAATTATTGAAGACCCATTAAATGGAAGAAGAAATCAGTTGAAAACCCATCTTCTAGCTTGAGCCTCATCAAGGTCTTCAATGGAGTTTTTGAGTGAATCTACTTTTGAGAGGGAAAGGTCAGTTGAAGAATGGGGTCTAATTTCTGGGTTTTGGGGTTTTAACCAACTTAAAATACCCTAAATAGGTAGAATAACCATTTATAATAACTCCCCAAAGTACTCAAACTACCCTTCACTTAGTTTGACCTTTTAAACAAGTCAAACTTGAGTTCTATTTTTGCAAATTTCGTCGGGAAACAAGTTTGCGACGTGGAGGTTTTCCCGCAAGTTTCTAGAAATTAAAATCTGAGACACTAGAGTCCGCGACGCGGACCAAACTTTTTGGCCATAGGTGGAGTAGGTCCGCGATGCGAAGCCACTCCTTCCATGCACAACATCAAGTTGCCCTAGCAGCTTGCTTGGCCAAGGTTGGGGTCCTCCTCGGGGTCCCTTAGGGTGGCCCCCGGGGAGTCATATCTGAACATTTTGAGCCTATGAACATAAATTAAGACACTAGGGTCACCTCCACTGATTTTAGACTCCAACCAACGCATAAAAACATGAACAACATACTAGAACACACCAACACGTAAAAGACTAGTTTCCGAACGTCTTGGTCGTCCTTTGACGTTTGATTTTCAAACTCTCTAAAACTGAGTTAAAAGGCTATTCTTCATTATTTTAACAGGTTATTAATGCATAAAACCCATGTGAGGCTCTACTTTATCCTACTTCATTTTGAGGGGTGTTACATAAAATTTAGTTCTAACTAGTCGTAGCTAAAGACATTAACAATTAAAAACATTGTAAATTAAAGGGAGTGACACAAAAGTGTCAAATATCGATTTGGGGTTTTGTCACTGGTAAGTAAAAATAACAAAAATAACATGGAAATCAAGTATGGGGAAGAGTTCTTGGGGTGTGACCGCAATAGAAGTTGAGATAAATAGTTCGGTACTTGCTTTCGATAGGAAATTTGCAAGATAATAGTGACTAGGCTACGCTTTAGATGGTAATAAGTTACCTGTCAGGCAACTTACCCCGTTTCAAATGTGTTCCTCTCGAACACACATTTGTCGAATGAAGGCCAGCCTACGCCTTACCCCACTCGCTTTCTCAAGCTGAGTGTTAGGATATGGGACTAGGGCTCACCCTCTCGGGTTGAACCTCATGTTGACCCACTCCTTAGGCCATCAGTCTAGCAGTCTTGGTTTCGCGACCTCCCTCTCGGGTAAGCCGAAAACACATGGGTGGCTTTGTATTTGAAACTACAAACCCATTAAATTAAACCACAACTACTAGGTGAAATAGCCTTAAAATGCATCTAACCTATCAGCAAGCAAGACCCAACAATAATATCAACACATATTTGCTAAATCACACCCCAAGAATGGGGTTTTTAGCCACACATCCAGAGATAGAAATTTATACCTTCAATGATATTGAAATCAAATGGGTATAGAAAAATAATTCTTGATTTGACCAAAGAAAGAAGGATCCAAGAGACCCACTTCCAAATTCAAAGAGGTGAAACCCTTTTCTTCTTCAAGTCTTCAAACCCTTACAAAGTTGAGAGTAAAAAGTACTAAAATTATATTCTTAATCTGATACTAAAAATCTAATACTAAAATCTGATACTAAGCTATAACTCTCAACGAGTATTTAAATATTACAAAAAATTATGTTGCGGTGGATCACTTGGCGACACTAGTCAGAAACGCCGATCAACTTGGCGCTTCACCCTTTGGTGTAGTTTATCGCCGTCTTGCACCATCCTTCGGCATCATTGTGCTTTGGGTCATTGGGTGACATAGTACTGCTTCGTGGACCTTCTCGGCGATGCGCTGATTGCTCCCTTTTTCCGCTGACTTGATCCTTTCCTTCAGGGCTCAGCACAATGGAACAAAAGGTGAAGTGAGACCCTTCGGCAACTCGCCAAGTGGACTCGGCGATCCTCAGGCTTTCATTTTCTTATTCTTTTCAGCCTTTTCATTCCTTTTTGTGAAGTAGTGTCCATTCTTTCGTTCAAACTTCAAATACTTGAAACATAAGGGTTTTCATCAGATATTCAGATAAAATAAGCATTTGAGGAAACAATTTCTATTAAAATATAGACCTAAATGAGTCCAATTTATGGACTCATCAGTGCCATCCCTGAAGGACCTAACACGGGCCCATAAAAAGCCCCCAAGAAAATAGACCAAGGCAATGACCTACGGAAGGACCCACGCCCTGTGGATGGGTCCATGCCTCGTGGGTAGGGATCTGTGGTTCGGGCAAAAACTCCCAAGTCACCAAACCACAGTTAACCAACACAGACTGTGGGTCCATCCACGGCCCGTTACCGTGGTCTCGTGGATGGTGACATCGGCGCAGTTCAGGCGGTTAGTTTAGGGGTACTTTGGGAATTTACGGTTTTAATTAGGATTAAGTGGTGTTGTTTTACCCTAATATAGACCACCTATATAATGACTTTAGACCCCTAAATTAAGTCATTCAACTGATTATTTCCAAAACCCGAAACAATTCCCAAAGTTCATCCTCCCCAAAAATATTCTCTCTCTAGAAAACAAATAAGAAGAATAAAGAATTTGGAGCTTGGGTTCAAGAAACAAGGTTCTTGTCACGACCCAAGGGTACCCCCTAGATGTAACATGACATATAGAATTCCGATGGACTCCATACGGGCCACTTAGTCTTCATAACATAAGTAATAGAAATATAAAAGTAAAAACATATTTCAAGTCTAAAATTTTCATAAAAGAAAAGCGGAAGTCTAGACACTAAGTCTCAACATAGCCATTTATCACAATGTTTGAATGGAATAGGGCCTAGCCCATACAACATGTCCATAAAGGGAAAATATATGAACGAAACTTCAACATAAGAAAAGCCGTCCTCGAACCATGAGGACTCACCAACAAGCTCGGAAGATACTCAAGTCCAAGCTCTAGCCACTAGAATGATCACCTCGAGAACCAAACCATACACTTGGGGAAAATGTAGGAAAAGTTGGCGTTAGTATAAAGATGAACTAAGAATGATAAACATGCAGAAAAATATTGAAAACATTCTAAAAGGGGCATTTCATTTGAAAGTATGCAATTTATCAATTTAATGATGACTTAAGAATTTAGAGAGCGTAAGTCATAAAACATAGTCAACATATTCATCATCATCTTGAAAGACTTTGAAAACTCATATACAAAGATTATTGACGAACCATTGTTCATAATTCATATTCTTGTTCTTGTTGTGGGAAATAAGCCTTAACCGACATGAGATCATGCGAGCTAAACATGGAATTCGGTGACTCCCACACCAAAAAGGGTTGGTCTACTTTACTAAGGTAGAACCTATAACTTTAGCATAGGTGGATCCACTAGTTAATAACCTATGAGGGCACATAGTTTATGGGCCAAGGATATTGCTACTAGAAACTTGGACTCAACTTTCCTAGAAGGCTTCCATCTCATGAGACATACTTGGAAAATCCGGACTCAACTAGCGTACAAGGATCCCATGTGGAAGCCGGACTCAACTTACCTACAAAGTTCCATCTCATATTCAATATCCACTTGGTGCTAAGCATTAATTCCCATGGAGTACTTATTATGTTTTGACTTAACTCATATTCACGGAAGAATGTCTTGACAATCAATCCATGCTTAGTTCATAAGATAGCTCTTAGATTCAATCAGGTGAGAATAACCTTTCAACCTTAGAATCTTCATTATGTGAGAAAACCTTTCACATGATATCATATTCATGCATAGGTGTGTATATGAGAATGTCCTTTCAACAATACGACAACAATATCATTTTCATAGATTATTCACTCTCAAAGTGTTTCTTAAAGCATTTACATATATTTCATACTTAAGTCTCATACTTCGCCCTTCCAAGGTTCAAAGCTCACTATCAATCAACACATCTAAAGTTCAAACATTAGACATGGATAACATCATAATTCAAGTAATCCAATCACTTCATGCATAATTTCATAACATTTCTCTTTCATCAACCAATGCACATCTTAAGATCACAATTGAGAAATATGAGGATTTTATGGGTTTTTGGGGATACATCATAAAAACCATAGGAAATCATCAATTTATGATTAATATAAAATAATTCAATCATTAGACTCAAGTTTGAAAGGAGCCCATGACTTTTGAATCAAACCCTAACATTTGGGGATTTCTATCTTTGAAATTGGGATTTTGAAGGGACTTTATGGATGAAGGCTATCCATGGAAGAAAGACTACCATACCTCAACAACAAATCCCAATGAATTTGATGTGAAGAACCTTGCTTCTTGAACCCTAGCTCCACCTTTCTTCTTCTTCTTTGAGTTCTAGAGAGAGAATATTTGGGGAGGATGAGCTTTTGGAATTGATTTGGGTTTTGAAAATAATGAGTTGAATGGTGAGTTTAAAGGCTTAAAATCACTTATATAGTGACACAAGGCATAGGCAAAATGATCTCACTTAAGTTGGACCAAAACCGGAAATGACCCAAAACACCCTCCATTTAAGTGAGCTGCCTAGGCCTCACATGGGGTCTCAAGAGCCGTGGTCCCCTTCGTGGACTTGAGGCACTGGCTTGGCAACAAGTTCCATTAGCCCACAAGCCTAAGGCACCTTTACGGAGGGCTCCACGAGCCGTGGTGCTTTCCACGAGTTGTGGTTCCTCTCGTGGGCCTTGAGGTAGTGGCTTGCCACTTATTCTCCACCCTCACACACCCAAAAGCCTTCCACGATCCTTCTCACGAGCCATGGTCTTCACCATAAGCCGTGAAGTGGCTCACGAAGAGGAGTTTTTTATGGGAAGATTTGGGGAGGCTTCTACCTAGCCCACCATGAGCCACACGAAGGGTTTTGGTCTTGACAACGAGTCGTGGTGGTGCGAGTGGTAGGTGGGTAAGTGTCTACACCTTGGTAGTCTACCCTAGCCCACTCCTATGTCCCTTTCCCTCCTTCCTTGATGCTAACCCTCACGTTTGGTTCTAGTTTAGCTTACTAATTTGCAGGGGTTTAAAGTTCTTCACAATCAAATTCATTGGACATTGTTGTTGAGGTATGATAGTATTTCATCCATGGATAGCCTTCATCCATGGAGTCCCTTCAAAATCCCAATTTCAGAGATAGAAGTCCCCAAATGTTAGGGTTTCATTCAAAAGTTATGGGTTCCTTTCAAACTTAATTCTAATGATTGAATTATGTTATATTAAGCATGAATTGATTATTTCCTATAGTTTTTATGATGTATCCCCAAGAACCCATGAAATTCCCATATTTCCCAATTATGATCTTGTGATGTGTGTCTTTGTTTGTGAAAGAAGAATAATATGAATTTATGCATGAAGTGATAGGATCACTTGAATGATGATGATATCCATGTGTAATGATTGTATTCTAGATGTGTTGATTGAAAGTGAGCTTGAACTTTGAAAGGGCAAAGTATGAGAATTATGTGTGTTTATGAAAACTATGTAAATGCTTTAAGAACACTTTGAGAGTGAATTGTCTATGATTATGATCTTGTTGTTGTGTTGTTGAAAGGATATTCTCAGATACACACCTACGCACGAATATAATATGATATGATGTGAAAGGTTTTCTCACAATATGAAGACTAAGGTTGAAAGGTTTCCTCACCTAATTGAATATGAGATTTGTATGTAGACATTGACGGTGAAAGGTTATTCTCCCGCATGATCTAAGAACTATCCTATGAACTAATCGTGGATTCATTATCAAGACATTCTTCCATGAATAAGAATTAAGTCAAGACTTAATAAATACTCCATGGGAATTAATGCTTAGCACCGAGTGGATATTGAATATGAGATGGAAGCTTTTACGTAAGTTGGGTCAGACTTCCAAATGGGATTCCTTTTACGCTAGTTGAGTGTCGGTCTCCCAAGTATTTCTCATAAGATGGACGCCTTCTACATTAGTTCAATCCTGGTTTCTAGTAGCAATCTCCTCATCCTATAAACTATGTGCCCCCATAGGTTATTAGCTAGTGGATCTACCTAAGCTAAACTTATAGTTCTACCTTAGGCAAGTAGAACACCCCTAGGCTATCATACTTAGTGCATTTTTGTACTAACTCCTACTTTTCCTACATTTTCCCCAATTGTAGGGTCCGATTCTCAAGGTGATCATTCTTGTGGCTAGAGCTTGGATTTGAGTATCTTCCGAGCTTGGTGAGTCCTCATGGTTCGAGGATGGCTTTTTCCTATGTTGTAGTTTCTTTCATGTATTTCCCTTTTAGATATGTTGTATGGGCTAGGCCCTATTTCATTCAAAGACTATAATAGATGGCTATGTTGAGACGATGAGTCTAGACTTCCACTTTTATTTTATGAAAATTTTAGACTTGAAATGAGTTTTTACTCGTATAGCTCTATTGCTTATGTTATGAAGACTAAGTGACTTGTATGGAGTCCTACGGAGTTCTATACGCCATGTTACATCTAAGAGGTACCCCTGGATCATGACAAACTTGGTAATGAGAGCACAAGGTTTAGAATGTATCTAGGATTTTTTCTCATAAGCCACGTCTAGTAGAGTCTTGTTCATGTGTGTGAAGCGTGCCATATTTATGAATGAGAAGCTACAAGATGTTTAGGAAATTCTAGTTCTTTCAATACTCTAAAGTCGTATAATAGTGTTTAACTCTATAAGGTCTTTCTTCTATTCCTTTCTCGATGTTCTACAGGATATGACTACTCTAAGGGCTTTCGCTAGAAGTATTGAGGAAGACAATGTGAACCAAGGAGCCCCTCCTCAAGCTCCTCAAGATCATTAAGCTCTGATAGATCCTTTGGCTGAGAACATGACAAATGCTGAGGTTGGGTTTACCTTTTAAATGTTGGTCCAAGCTTTAGTAGCTCAATCCATTAGAGAGGCGATTGCTCCCGTGAACCCTAATGTAAATTCTGCGGCTTCAAGAGTGAGGGACTTTGCAAGGATGAATCCTCCAAAATTTTAGGGCTCCTAAGTGGAGGAGGTTCCTAAAGGGTTTATCGACGAGGTATATAAGGTAGTTGCTATTATGGGGGTGACTTTGGTAGAGAAGGCAGAGTTATTGGTAGAGAAGGCAAAGTTATCCGCTTACCAATTAAAAGATGTTGCTCAAGTGTGGTATGATCAATGGAAGGAAAGAAGGCCGACAGGAGCGAGCCCCGTAGAGTGGGAAGTGTTTAATTCAGCATTTCTTGATAGGTTATCTCCCCTTGAGTTGAGGGAAGCTAAGATGCAAGTGTTCATTTACCTAGGTCAGGGAAGTATGAGTGTGAAGAAGTATGCTTTAAAGTTCACCCAACTATCCAAGTATGCTCTAACTGTAGTGGCGGATTTGAGGGCTAAGATGAATAAGTTTGTGATGGGAGTGTCCGACATGGTAGAAAGAGAATATCATATAGTAATGCTCATCAGTGATATGGATATCTCACTTCTTATGGTGCATGCCCAACAAATTGAGGAGTCAGAGCTCAAGGAAAAGAATAGGGAGGTGAAAAGAGCTAGGACCGGTGATGGGAACTTCTCCAATACCAGGTCCGTTGGACAAAGTCGACCAAGGTTTAGACAAAGGTTTTTCAACCAAGGTTCCTCTAGCGCTCCTCAAAGGGTCAACAAGGATAAGGTGTCCAACCCTAATTCACAAGGAGGTAATGGTAATGGTCCTTATGTGACTAGGTCTACTTGTGCGAAGTGTGGAAGGAAGCATGACGGTAAGTGCCTAGTCGGCAGGGATGGTTGCTTTGGTTGTTGAAAGAGTGGTCACAAAATGAGAGATTGTCCAAATCTGAAGGTTCAAGGAAGAGAGGGCAAGCAAGCTCCTTCTAGCAGTTCAAATTCCAATGCCCCCAAGCAAAACCATTTTTATGCTCTCCAAAACCGAGGTGAACTCCAAACTTGGTCACCGGTATGTTAAAAGTTTTCCATATAGATGTGTCTACTTTGTTAGACCTCGGTCCTACTTTTTCTATGGTGACGCCATATGTTCTAATTAGATTTGATATGCTCCCTGATGTTGTCATGACCCAGGGGTACCACCTAGATGTAACATGACGTACTTGACCTCAAAGGGGTCTCATACAAGCCTTTAGCATATCATAAACATAAAGTCATATAAATGATGCGAAATTAAAAAAAATCTTTTACAATCTAAGTCACTTTATAAAAACAAATGGAAGTCTAGATATTGTCTCATTTATCCTTCTAATACAATTGAATGTCAAATAGAGACACAACCCTTACTATAGTTCTCAAATGACACACTAAAATATTACTAAGTAAAGATACTCGTCAATGAATCTTCATGACTCACCAACTAGCAAGGAGAATTATCTATTCCAAGCTTTCAACCAATAGAAGACCACCTTAAAGAACCAAACCCTACACGTGTAGAAAATGTAGAAGAAACATGGGTTAGTACAAAAATGCACTAAGTATGATAGCCATGCATAAATGTAACGACCCATAAAACGAATAAGTGAAACTAGAGCCGAACTTGTGTGTCTTTGAGTTTGTCATGAGGTTTGAGGTGGTTTAATGTTGTCCCGAGCTATGGTTGGGGGTTTTTTGGGTTAAACGTCAAGATACGACTCCCCAAGGACCACCCTAGGGGTCCTTGAGGAGGACGCTAAGTTTAACCCCAAGGCTGCCCCAAATGAGTTTTATTGCCTAAATGAGGGTAACCAACGGAAGGGTCCATGCCCCGTACGTCCATCCACACCCCGTGGATGGACTCCGTAGGTCAAGACCCCTAAATGAGGGCCTCTGAACCAAACCACGTTTGGACAGTACATCCCGTGGTTTCACCTACGAACTGTAGGTGGGTGGTTCGTGAATGGCACCGGTTTTGCTGTCATGTTGCGGCCTTTCTAGGGGTGGATTGCTAAATTCACCCCAAGAATTAATTAGTTGGGGGATGGTTATTTTAAGTTATTTATGGTATTTTAAGAGTATTAAAAGTGTTAAACTCTATTTTCATTTCATTACTTCAAAACCCCAAATCAAAACCTCCCTTCCCCTCCTAAAGTCTCTCTCTAGAAACCTCCATTGGAGGTGAAGACTATAGGCTCTCAAGGTCAAATTCTTCAAGGTTTTAAAAGTATTTTCAAGGGGGCTTCGTGGGAATCAATAGAAAGGTATGGTAGTCTTGATCCTTGTCTAACTTTTCATTGAAGGAACTAATTCAAAGCTGATTTCAAAGTATGAAAAATCTATGGTTTTGTTCAATCTCATGGGTTCTCTCATCAAACATTTCCAAATGATAAATTATGGTTGTATTGGTGTTTAATTGATGATTTATGATAAAATAAAATACTCTATGAACCAGTGAATTCTCTCAATTCCTAAATTGTGCGTTAGGAAGTGGGTTTGTTGATCAAGAATGAATGTTGATGGATTATGCCTAAATTGATTTAGATTGTTGAATTGTATGATTATACATGCCTTAATTGTAGTAAATTGTTGGTGTGTTGGTGAATTTTTATCATGGCCTTGAAAGGGAAAGTTATGACCTAATTACATGTTGAATTAGAATTGTGCTAGAGATGTTGATCCACTTGAAAGGTGGAGATGTTTACTTACTATGTATATTGTAGTATTGAATTAAGGGATATATTCCTTGTACCCTACATGTGGAGGTTAATGTATAAATATGATGTGAATCATGTGTGTGATATAAATGAATGAATCATGATCATGTTTAGCAGATAATAGTGTTAGGATTGAATGTTATCTCTCTATTAACACTTGTGAATGATGGTGATTATGTAAAAGGCTATTATCACATACACACACTTGAATGAGGAATGAATGAAGTTCAATGATAATGTTAAGGATAAAGTACTTATTGAAAGGTTATTCTCAATTGTACTCTAATTAATGTTAATGACTTGTTGTGAAAGGACTTTCTCACAATAAGGGGGTTCTTAGGTGAAAGGCTATTCACATCTTTGAATCTATGAGCTTTCCATTGAAAGAATGTTGGGACGGGATGGATACTCATACGTTAGTTGAGGTGCAGTATCTTTTATCAATCCCTATATCCCATTCTTAATGAATGGTGGGTTTGATATGGATTCCCATGCGTTATTTCAGGTGGGGTCTCTTGTAGCAATATCTTATCCGGTAAGGATGACACCGGGATTCCATTAATTGCTCACATGGTCTATGTCGGTTAAGGCTTACCCCCACAAAGAATGTTAATGAACTATAGGTTCTTAAGAATGCACTACTTAGAGTGGGTGGTGGTATGGGACGCCATCTATGCATTGCACAAGTAGGCTTTGAGAGAGGCCATGGTGTGTTCCTTCATAATGTTAAATGAAATGAATGGGCTCTTATGATGATGTAAATGAGAATGGTGGCTCAATATCTAATTAATGAAGGTGTTCTTAATAAATCAAATGAAGAAGGGGTGACTTAAACGCTTATATGTTTAATATGAAGATGCATGCTATACTTGGATTGTATTATGAGTTACTTCCGTGCTATGACTTGTTGAGTGTGAATGTGCCTTTTCTATGCTGACTTCAAAGTAGTACTTAGTGTGAGTAGTAGTATGGGATTCTACTTGCACATTGCACGAATCTAACTTAGAGTTTCCTTAGATGTTGGTTTTAAATGTGATGATGTGACTTATGTAATGTTTATGTCTCTTATATGCTTTATTGTGTAAAGGTAGAAAGGTTGAATGGTAAGTTCACTTTTGGTGACCTTAAGGTGGTACTTGTGTGTGGATGGTGGTATGGGATGCTATCCATACATTGCACAAATTATAGCTTGTGGGTTACTTGAGGTGAAGGCTTAATGTGAAGGTAAAGGTTTACATGATGATTATTTTCTAATGTGGTTTAAATGGCTTCTATGTTGGTTGTGGTTGAATATTATGTCTCTTATGTTTATGTTTATGAAGGTTTTATCAAAATGGCATATATCGTGACTATCAAAGAAAATGTCTATTTTAAGCATGTTTTTGCATGGCTTCTATACTTAGTACATCTAATGTGCTAACCCATATTTCTTCTCCCTTTTTACCAAAGTGTAGGTTTTGGAGATATTGGTGTTCTATGCTTGAGGAGTAGGTTTCGTAGGTGCTTGATGATGAAGACCTGGTGAGTCCTTATATATTCGAGGATAATACCCACTTTGTTCTTTTATGTCTTTTAGTTTATGTTAAAGGTTTTGTAAGGGCTAAGTCTCAATGTTGTATTCAAAGTATTAGATGGTTTGACACATATTATACAAAGTCTAGAAAATCTTCCGCTTGCTTTTTAACTAAAATGTCTTCGATTGTAAAGAAAGTTTTAAATTCTTCTCTATTTCTTATGTTCTTATGTTCAAGAATGCTATGAGGCCACGCTGTGTCACATCCAGGGTGTATCCCTGGGTCATGACAAATATGGTATCAGAGCACATGATTTTGGAATGGTCTTAGGATATCTCAAACCACATCTAGAAGAGTCTTGTTGATAATGTGAAGCGCGCTACATTATGAATAGGAGGCTATTGGGTGTTAGGAAAGTTTCACTTCTTCATTCTTCAAGTCGTGCCATAGAGTTTAACTCTATAATGTCTCTTTCTTGTTCCTTATCCGATGGTCTTTAGTGTGTGACCACTTGAATGGAGTATGCTAGAAGGTGTGAGGGAGGAAGATTGGTTGTGATGCCAATTATGGCTATTTGACTTGATAGATTGGGATGATAGTTTGTGGTATGACTTTAGTATGAATGGATTGCCTTATGGTTATGTGTGATGTTGGTACAAGGTTATGATGAGTTTTGAGGTATGTTGAAAGAGTTGATGAATAGTAGTGTTTAAGTGATGCCTTGAAGTGTTGAGAGAGTAGACTTCTCTAAGAGGGGTAGAAGTGTAGTTCACCTTGGTGTAGAATCACCTTGGGTGATGAGTGTGAAGGTTTAGTGACGTTTTGCTCCGACCTTAGAATGGAAAGAAGTGAAGTTTAAAAGATCTAGTATAAGCTTTCTCCCAAGTGGGTGATAATATGCCTAGATTGTAAGGTCTTTGAGTGTCCTTGATGCTCATGAGTTAGGCTTTATTGAATTTCTCACCTTATGAGGTGTAGTGAGCTTAAGAAATTTAGACCCGATGTGGTAGACTCACATGAGACCTTGAGTAGTGTTGGTAAGATTGTTTGTGAGCAAGAGATGCTTAATGAGGACCTTCCTAGTTTAAAAGCACCGGTATGTTGATAGTACATTATGGTTATGAATGTCTGGTTAAGGTTCCTTTGTTGGGTTCATGAAAAGCCTTAGTTGGGTTTACTCCTAAGTGGGGGATAGTATGCTGAATAGTAAGGTTGTTGAGAGTTCTGATATCCTTACCTCTTTCTTTATATGCCTATTCAAGCCTAAGACAAAGAGTAGCTTTTTGGCTTATTCCATGTTTTGGAATCATGTGTGATTATGTATTTCCATGGTCTCCTTATGTTATGCATGTTCTTGATGAATTCTTGTTTGAATGAGAAAATTAGCTTTCATAAATTATGTTCCTCATGTTAATGTGCATTTAGTATGAGTTGCTTATATGCTTCATGAGGTTAAATGTTGAACATGCCTAAAAGAGCTTTTGAGTAGAATTGCATAATGTGTCTAATAATGTTGTAATGAGCATGCTATGAGTTGGAGAAGGCAATGCCTCCAATATAATGAGAAATGTGAAGTTTTGTTGCATAATGAGTTTGTAGATGTAGTCCCTACTTTCTTATGTCGCACTGAGCTTATTGGTGTGGAGTTGATGTTTCCTCCGAGTTTTGTGCATTGTTTATGATGTTGCATGCATGATGGGCTTCTAATCTTGAGTCGTTAACCCCTTAATGTGTTTTAAGTGTCATTCGAGGATAAATGTTTCTAAGTGGGAGATAATGTAACGACCCATAAAACGAATAAGTAAAACTAGAGCCGAACTTGTGTGTCTTTGAGCATGTCATGAGGTTTGAGGTGGTTTGATGTTGTCCAGAGCTATGGTTGAGGGATTAGGGTTTAAACATCAAGGCATGATTCCCGAAGGACCACCCAAGGGGTCCTTGAGGAGGACCCTAAGTCTAACCCCAACGCTCCCCCAAATGAGTTTTGTTGCCTAAATGAGGGTGACCTATGAAAGGGGTCCACGCCTTGTAGGTCCATCCACGCTCTGTGGATGGCCTCCGTACGTCAAGACCCCTAAATAAGGGCGTCTGAACCAAACTACGGTTGTACAGTATGTCCCATTGTCTCACCTACGGAACGTAGGTGGGTGTTTCATGAATGAAGCCTGTTTTGCTGTCAAGTTGAGGCCTAGCTAGGGGTGGATTGGTAAATTCACCCCAAGTCTTAATTAGTTTGGGGACGGTTATTTTAAGTTATTTATCGTATTTTAAGAGTATTAAAAGTGTTAAACTCTATTTTTCATTTCATTACTTCAAAACCCCAAATCAGAACATCCCCTCCCCTCCCCTCCTAAAGTCTCTCTCTAGAAACTTCCATTGGAGGTGAAGACTTCAAGCTCTTAAGGTCAAATTCTTTAAGGTTTTCAAAGGATTTTCAAGGGGGTTTCTTGGGAATCAATAGCAAGGTATGGTAGTCTTGATCCTTGTCTAACCTTTCATTCAAGGAGCCAATTCAAAGGTGATTTGAAAGTATGAAAAATCTATGGTTTTACTCAATCTCATGGGTTCTCTCATCAAACGTTTTCAAATGGTTTCTAATATCAAATTATGATTGTATTGGTTTTTAATTGATGATTTATGATGAAAATACTCTATGAACCCATGAATTCTCTTAATTCCTAAATTGTGCCATATGAAGTGAGTTTGTTGATCATGAATGAATGTTGATGGATTATGCCTAAATTGATTTAGATTGTTGAATTGTATCATTATACATGCCTTAATTGTAGTAAATTGTTGGTGTGTTTGTGACTTTTGATCATGGCCTTGAAAAGGATAGTTATGACCTAATTACATATTGAATTAGAACTGTGCTACAGATGTTGATCCACTTGAAAGGTGGTGGTGTTTACTTACTATGTATATTGTGGTATTGAATTGAGGGATATATTACTTGTACCCTACATGTGGAGGTTAATGTATAAATATGATGTGAATCATGTGTGTGATCTAAATGAATGGATCATGATCATGTTTAGAAGATAATAGTGTTAGGATTGAATGTTATCTCTCTATTAACACTTGTAAATGATGGTGATTACGTGAAAGACTATTCTCACATACACACACACTTGAATTAGGAATGAATGAAGTTCAATGATAAAGTTAATGATGAAGTACTTATTGAAATACTATTCTCAATTGTACTCTAATGACTATTAATAATTTGTTGTGAAAGTACTTTCTCACAATAAAGGGGTTCTTAGGTGAAAGACTATTCTCATCTTTGAATCAATGAGCTTCCCAATGAATGAATGTTGGGATGGGATGGATGCTCATACATTAGTTGAGGCGGAGTATCTAGTAACAATCCCTATATCCCATTCTTAATAAATGGTGGGTTTGAGATGGATGCCCATACGTTAGTTGAGGCGGGGTATCTAGTAGCAATATCTTATCCCTTAATGAACGAATACAATGAATGTCTAATACTCCATGGGGAATAATGCTAAGCACCAAGTGGATATGGATTGAAATGGGTGCTCATACGTGAGTTGAGGCGGGACACTTAGTAACAATCTCTTGAGATGGATACTCATACGTTAGTTGAGGTGGGATATCTAGTAGCAATCTCCCTATCCCATAAACTATGTGCCCACATAGGTCTAGCTAGTGGATCCACTTAAGGGAAAACAAATGATGGTCCTACCTTAGGCAAGTAGGAATCCCTTTATCCGGTGAGGGTGATTCCGGGATTCCATGTCAAGCTCACTTGGTCTATGTCGGTTAAGGCTTACCCCTACAAAGAATGTTAATGAACTATGGGTTCTTAAGAATGCATTACTTAGTATGGGTGGTGGTATGGGACGCCATATATGCATTGCACAAGTAGGCTTTAAGAGAGGTCATGGTGTGTTCCTTTATAATGTTAAATGAAATGAATGACCTCTTATGACTATGTTAAAGAGAATGGTGGCTTAATGTCTAATGAATAAAGGTGTTCTTAATGAAACTAATGAAGAAGGGGGTGACTTAAATGCATATATGTTTAATGTGAAGATGCATACTATACTTGGATTGTATTATGAGTTACTTCCTTGTTGAGTATGAATGTGCTGACTTCAAAGGAGTACTTAGTGTGAGTAGTAGTATGGGATGCTAATTGTACATTGCAGAAGTATGACTTAGAGTTGCCTTAGATGTTGGTTTTAAATGTGATGATGTGACTTGTGTAATATTTATGTCTATTATATGGTTTATTGTGTTAACGTGGAAAGGTTGAATGGTAAGTTCACTTTTGGTGACCTTAAGGTGGTACTTTGGTGTGGATGGTGGTATGGGACGCTATCCATATATTGCACAAAGTATAGCTTCAGGGTTACTTGAGGTGAAGGATTAATGTGAAGGTAAAGGTTTACATGATGATTATGTTCTAATGTGGTTTAAATGGCTTGTATGTTGGTTGTGGTTGAATATTATGCCTCTTATGTTTATGTTCATGAAGGTTTTATCAAAATGGTATATATCATGACTATCAAAGAAAATGTCCGTTTTAGGCATGTTTTTGCATGGCTTCCATACTTAGTACATCTAATGTGCTAACCCATATTTCTTCTCCCTTTTTACCAAAGTGTAGGGTTTGGAGATATTGGTGTTTTATGCTTGAGCAGTAGGTTTCTAAGGTTCTTGAAGATGAAGACTTGGTGAGTCCTCATAGTTTCGAGGACAATACCCACTTTGTTCCTTTTTGTCTTTTAATTTATGTTACAACTTTTGTATGGTCTAAGTCCTAATGTTCTATTCAAACTATTATATGGTTTGAGACATAGTATGCAAAGTCTTCCGCTTGCTTTGTAACTAAAATGTCTTCGATTGTAAAGAAAGTTTAAAATTCTTCTCTATTTTCCTATGTTCTTATGTTCAAGAATGCTACGAGGCTTGTATTAAACCCCTTTGGGGTCAATTACGCTATGCGCATCCGGGGCGGACCCCCGGGTCGTGACAATAAAATCATTAAAAACATGCTAGAAAAGACATTTTAGTTGAAACCATGCTATATTCCAATTTCGAACATCTTTTTTGAAATAGTTGGAGAACATCACTCATAAGACAACTCACGTATAACACATCATAGCACAGAGGATAACAATATAATCATAATCATAGTCTCCAATAATAGGCATAATGCAAATATCAACCATCATATGACATAGTCCACATACATGGTCAAATACCAAGATGACCTCTTCATAATAGAACCATCACACAAGTAACTCTAAGTTATACTTGCGCAATGTATGAATGGTATCTCATAATACCACTCACACTAAGTATCACTTTTAGGACACCATGCTCATGCTTGTCATGAATTAGTCTCATTCATAGTTAACACTCATAGACAAGTAAACATTCATGTTCATTAACTCATGTCAAGGAAAGTCAATTTTAGCAACAATCCATATAAAGCATGCATAAAGTCATAACTCATCATACATAGGAGAACCAATCCATGACCACTCTCAAAGCACACTTGTGCAATGCATGAATGAAATCCCAGACCCCCATCTACACTACCCCATCCACACTAAGTATGGCTTCTTGAGGAGTCATAAGTTATAATTCATGTGTCATGTTCATGTTCTTGTTCATAGTTCATGCATAAGAGAAACACACCATAGCTACTCTCAAAGTCCACTTGTGCCATGTATGAGTGAAGTCCTATACTCCCACTCATACTAAGTAGATCCTCTTTAGGAACCATAGTACATAACTCATGTTCTTGTTCATGGAGGGAAAATAGCCTTAACCGACATAGACCATGTGAGCTACATGGAATCTGGTTTCGTGTAACCCCACACCAAAAAAGAGTATCCTAATTACCTAAGGTAGAACTAACATGTATTATATTTTTGGTTGATCCAGTAGAAAAAGACCGATGTGGGCACATAGTTATGGGATATGGAGATTGCTTCTACAAACCTGGCCTATTGTATTGACGGGGGATATTCCATCTCATGACGTTACTTTTAGAGAACCCGGCCTATTGTACTGACAGAAGGGCCTCTACCTCATTTTCCATATTCACTAGGTGCTAAGCATTATTTTCCAAAAAAGTTACTTGTTTAATCTTTGAATTGAATTTACATGCATGAAGGAATATCTTACCCTCCATTCAACACAATTCATAAAATAGCTCATAGATTCAATAGGTAAGAATGGACTTTCAACCTTAGAATCATCATTAGTATGATAGAAGAACTTTCACATTAAGATCATGTGTTTTCATGACAATGGACTTTCAATCAACACCATAGGATCATCATAGTCATGTACATTTTATGCATAGTAATGTGTAAGGTGCATATGAGAAATAGCCTTTCAATTAATACCATAGATACATCATAGTCATATTCATGCATGGAGTGTGTGTGTTATTGTCCTTGCAATGACCCAACAACAACATTAACATCATAGACACTTCACTCTCAAAGTGTTCATAAATCATGTACATAATATCAAATCACGCATAACTCTCATATCTTGCATTCAAGGATCATGGACCATGTTAAATCAACATATCTAGCATTCATTTCATTACACATGGACATATTCATAAATTCAAGTAGTTCATTCATTGCATGTATAAGCTCATGTACTTACATTATAGGTCATGTGGGCAAAGACCTTCCACAATTATACAATATACAATTCAACATGCATAATATCTTCCTTCTTAAAGCCTCATTATTCATAGTTCATTCCTCTTAGCTTTTACCCTTAAAGGCCTAGGAGTAATCTTCATATTATAAGAATTAATCTCAAGCAACACCTCACATGGTCACTATGTAAACTTAACTCTCAAGGTAAACAAACCACTTTCTTTATTCTTACTCAATTATAGTCATAGAGCATTAACTAAACTAAATCTCAATGCAACTGAACCATGATGCATCATGTATGCCCTAATCAACTTAGTTCATGTCTACAGGCTTTACTTATAAGCAATTCATGTCTAGGTGATCTAATCTAAGGCAATTCATCAAGAAATTCATCAATCTTAGAAGGTCACATCTAAACCCTCAATTTGCCTCTTTCATGACATAGCCCTAGGCTACATCAATTTCACCTTAGAACCTTAGGTTAATCAATAATATATGTAGAATAATACTAAAATAATGTAATTATATCATAATCAACCCACATCCAATCACTTGAATCAACTTGCAACAACATTCATCATGTAAAGAAGAACCACAGCTAGGATTTGGGGAATTCATGGATTATTGAGGAATTCAAGTTAAAATCATATAAAATCGGTAATTAATCCATAAACAAACATAATTCAATCTTTAAAATGACTTTGAAAGGAATCCATGAGGTTGAGTTGAAACCCTAGCTATTGGGGATTTCTAGATTAGAGATAAAAGATTTTGAAGGGACTCCATGGATGATAACTACCCATGGAATAAACTACCATACCTTAGAATGATTCTTCAAGAGATTGAGGGAGAAATCCTTGTTTTCTTCAAGCCCTAGCTCCAATTCTACTCTTCTTCATTCTTGAGTTCTAGAGAAAGAAAATCTTTTGGAGAAGATGAAGTTTTGGGTTTTCTTTTTGAATCTATAAAAGTGACTCAATTGGGGGAAATTTGAGTCTAAAAAGCTTATATACTTATTAGGAAAAGAATAAAATAATGTGGGTTCAATTTTGTAAGAATAACTAAAGATCCTAAGGCTTTAATTTAAAATAAGCCTATCAGCACGTTTTAGCTCGCCTAATGCACACCTTAGCTCGCCAAGGGCACTAGGCGCACGCCTAATGGTCCCTTGGCTCACCTAAATTTCCAGAGTGCTCTATAATGGAGCCATTCACTTGGGCAATAAGGAGGGCCTTTGGGCAATGCGCCAAGTCGGTTGGCGAGCCCTGACCTAGCTCGCCTATTATTCCAGTAGCAAGGTCAAGGGGAGGCTGCCCACTAGGCGAGGGTGGTCCATTTGGCTAATCGCCAATGGACTTGGGCGATGTTGCTGCCCCATCGCCGAGTGGTCCATGGACCAACATATTGTCTTCCTTCATTTTTCTTAGGTGGTTTAGGTCCTTTCCTTCTTTCTAGACTCTTACCCCATTCACTTTAGTTCTTGTTAAGTCTACACACTTCCGGAGTGTTACATTACGATTCTAACCTTTACATTAGACCCCAAAAAGGTTACTACTTTTACGTTTGGCTCTTGTTTAGTTTTACTAGCTTTTATCGGGTGTTACATTATCTCCCCCATGGGAACATTCGTCCTCAAATGGTGATTTAGATACCTTACGGAATTAAAGACTCAAGACTAGCAGCCCATCATGCATGAAACATCAAAATAATGCACAACTCAAAGATACTCTATTCACCATGTGCACTTATTCAAGGGAGGAAACTTCAACTCCATCTCAATCATAATCAATGCAACACAAGGAAGTAGGAACTACATCTACCAATACAAAATGCATGAAATTCAAGAGTTATTATGTACATAGGATGAACTACCTTGTCCAATGGCAAGGTATGCTCAACACAACATTATGGAGCCAAAATGCCAAATTTTATGAAACATAATAACGCATGTTCATCAACTCATCTCATGAAGTCAAAATAGGCAATTCATAGTAAATGTACAACAACATGAGGAACATATAAATAATGATAACTCATTTTACTACTTTAAATATGAATTCTCAAGAACATGCATAACATATGGAGATCATGGAAATTTGAAAACATAAATGCCTCCCATAACATAAATTAAGACCAAAACAGGAACTCTTAGTCTCAAGCTAGAATATGTATAGAAGAAAGGTAGGAGGATATCGGGACTCTCAACAAATCTTGCTTTCTATGCACACTATCTCCACCTTGGGAGGAAAGCCCCTACTAAAATCCTTAAGTAACACTTCTCTCAAGAAATCCTAAAGACATGGCCAAAACTCACATTTGCTATAGTTGCAAAAAGTAAATGGTTCCTAAAATCTTGCAATATCACCATCAGAAGGTCAAACGAGTCATCAATATTCGGAAAGGGATACTTGTTCTTAATGATTCGTTTACTCACTTGACGTTAGTCAATACACATTCTAAGAGAGCCATCCTTCTTCCTAACAAACAATACCGGAGCATCCCAAGGTGAGATGCTTGGTTGAGTAAAACCCTTGTCTAATAAATCCTTTAGTTGCTCTTTCAAATACTTTAGCCCCGTCGGAGCCATTTCATAAGGAGGAACGGAGATAGGTTGCGTATCCGGAACAAAATCAGTACCAAAATCTATTTCCCGCTCGGGAGGAATACCGGGCAAGTCATCGGGAAGAACTTTCGGAAACTCATTCACTACCAGAACCGACTCTAGAGGAGGGGTTTCGGATTCAACATCCTTCACCCTAACAATATGGTAGACACACCCTTTGGAGATCATCTTTCTAGCTTTAAGGCAAGACATAATTTTACCTCTAGGCATTATATTTTAACCCTTCCACTCTAAAATAGGCTCATCCAAAAATTGAAATTTAACCACCTGGGTTATACAATCAATAGAAGCATAGCATGCATGCAACCAATCCATACCAAGAATAACATCAAATTCTAGCATATAAAGTTCTATCAAGTCAATAAGAGTAACTTTATGGGACAAGGAAATGAGACGTCTTTTATACAACCTCTTGGCACCATCAAATCACCAACCGGGGTAGAAACCGAAAAAGGTTCCAAGAATTCTTTCGGGAAACCTCAAACCTCATCGCCTAATAAAGCATCATAAAAGACAAGGTAGAACAGGGATCCAATAAAGCATATACATCAATAAAGTAAACTTTCACATACCGGTAACTACATCCGGCGAACTCTCTAAGTTACTTCTAGACTAGAGTACATAGAACTTACCTTGCCTTGGAGCACTAGCACCCGAACTACTTGGAGGAGCTTGCTTCCTTTCTCTTCCTTTAGCCTTAAGAACCGGACAATCTCTTATTTTGTGACCAATATGACCACAACCAAAGCAACCCTTCATGTTGGCTAGACACTTACCATCATACCTTTTTCCACACCTAGCACAAGTAGGCCTAATTACATAAGATCCACTACCACTCATTCCTTGAGACTTAGGGGTAGACACCCTCTCTTGGCTAAACCTTGGGGGAACATTAGAAGATCATTGTCCATAGGACCTTTCTTGAGAGGAATCATCATCATCAAGTCTATACCTCTTTGTTCCTCTAGGCCTCTCATCAAGTTTCTCCCTTCCCAACCATTGAACATGAATCACAAGACGATCAATATACATATCATTCTCAAGCATAACAATACTACATCTTTTTTCTATCCATTTAGACACACCCGACACGAACTTACTCATCTTCATCCTAGGATCGGCCACTATGGATGGAGCATATCTTGACAACTTAATGAACACCCGAGCATACTCCTTAACACTCAATCCTACTTTGGCGAAGGTTAATAAACTTAAGTATTTTAGCCTCTCTCCTCTCTAAACGACAAAACCTATCAAGATGCCCATTCTTAAATATTTCCCATTCCATGGGACCCGCTTCTACCGGCATTGCTTTTTTCCATTGGTTAATACGAAGTTGAGCACGATCCTTCAATTGGTAAACGGCCAATTCCACCTTTTTCTACTGAAGTCAGTCCCACAAAATTCAACACCCTAGAGATCTCATCTATGAAATCATGAGGACCTTCCCCCATCTTTGACCCATAGAATTCTGGAGTTTCTATCCCAACTTGAGTCAACAATTGAAAACCATACCTAATCTTCTCATTAGAAATTAAGTCAATCGGATCTTGAGGAGCTTGGAGAGGATCTCTTCGATCCACATAGTCTCCTTCAAATCCACCGGTGACAGCTCCTTCAGTAGTCATATCCTCTAGACCACCGGATAAGGATTAGAAGAAAGACCCTATAAAGTTAAACTCTATCGCACTACTTAAGAGTAATGAAGAAGTGGAATTTCTAAGCATTTTGTAGCCTCTCATTAATAAATGTGTCGCGCTTCACACTCATGACAAAGACTCTACTCGACGTGGCTTATAAGACATCATCCTAAAATTATTCTAAGCCTAGTGCTCTGATTACCAAGTTTGTCATGACCCAGGGGTACCACCTAGATGTAACACGGTGTAATTGACCCCGAAGGGGTCACATATAAGCCCTTAGCATATCATAAACATAAATTCATAGAAATGATGCGGAATTAAACAAATTTCTTTTACAATCGAAGTCACTTTATAAAAACAAACGAAAGTCCAGACATTGTCTCATTTAGCCGTCTAATACAATCGAATATCAAATAGGGACACAACCCTTACTATATTTCTCAAATGACATACTAAAAGAACTACTAAGTAAAGATACTCGTCCTCGAATCTTGAGGACTCACCAACTAGCAAGGAGAATTATCTATTCCAAGATTTGAACCAACAGAAGACCACATTCAAGAACCAAACCTTACACTTGTAGAAAATGTAGAAGACATAAGTGACATTTTAGTTGAAACCATGCTATATGCCAATTTTGAACATCTTCTTTGAAATAGTTGGAGAACATCACTCATAAGAGAACTCATGTATAATTTATCACAACATAGAGGATAACAACATAATTATTAGCATAGTCTCTAATCATAGGCATATTGCAAACATCAACCATCATATGACATAGTCCACATACATGGTCAAATAGCAAGATCATCCTATCATAATAGAACCATCACACCAGTAACCCTAAGTTATAATTGTGCAATGTATGAATGGCATCCTATAATACAACTCATACTAAGTATCACTTTTAGGCCACTATGCTCATGCTTGTCGTGCATTAGTCTCATCCATAATTAACATGTTCCACTTGTGCCATGTATGAGTGAAGTCCCATATTCCCACTTACACTAAGTAGATCTTCTTGAGGAACTATAGTACATAACTCATGTTCTTGTTCATGGATGGAAAATATACTAAACCGACATAGACCATGTGAGGTACATGGAATTCGGTATCGTGTAACCCCACACCAAAAAAGGGTGTCCTATTTGCCTATGGTAGAACTAACATGTATTAGCTTTTAGGTGGATCCACTAGCTAAAGACCTATGTGGGAACATAGTTATGGGATAGGGAGATTGTTTCTAGAAACCCGACCTATTGTATTGACGGGGAAGCTACCATCTCCTAAGGTAAATTTTAGAGAACCCGGCCTATTGTATTGACGGAAGGGCCTTTACCTAATATTCCATATCCACTCGGTGCTAAGCATTATTTCCAAAAATTATTTGTTTAAACTTTGAATTTAATTTACATGCATGAAGGAGTATCTTACCCTCCATCCAACACATATCATAAAATAGCTCATAGATTCAATAGGTGAGAATTGACTTTGAACCTTAGAATCACCATTAGTATGTCAGAAGAACTTTCACATTAAGATCATGTGTTTTCATGAGAATGGACTTTCAATAAACATCATAGGATCATCATGGTCATGTACATTTGATGCATAGAAATATTTAACAGTGCATACGAGAAATAGCCTTTCAATTAACACCATAGATACATCATAGTAATATTTATGCATGGAATGTGTGTGTGTGATTGTCCTTGCAATGACCCAACAACAACATTATCATCATAGACACTTCACTCTCAAAGTGTTCATAAAGCATGTACATAATATCACAATGATGCATAACTCTCATATCTTGCATTCGAGGATCATAGATCATGTTAAATCAACACATCTAGCATTCACTTCCTTAGACATGGACATATTCATAAATTCAAGTAGTTCATTCATTGCATGTATAAGCTCATGTACTTACATTATAGGTCATGTGGGTAAAGGCCTTCCACAATTATACCATATACAATTCAACATGCATAATAGCTTCCTTCTTAAAGTGTCATTATTCATACTTCATTCCTCTTAGCTTTTACCGTTAAAACCCTAGGATTCATCTTCATATTATAAGCATTACTCTCAAGCAATACCTATCATGGTCATCATGTAAACCTAACTCTCAAGGTTAACTAACCATATGCTTCATTCTTACTCAATTATAGTCATATAGCATCAAGTAAACTAAATCTCAATGCTACTCAACCATGATCCATCATGTATGCCCTAATCAACTTAGTTCATGTCTACAAGCTTTACTTATAAGCAATTCATGTCTAGGTGATCTAATCTAAGGCAATTCATCAATCTTAGAAGGTTACATCTAAACCCTCAATTTGCCTCTTTCACGACATAGCCCTCGGATACATGAATTTCACCTTAGAACCTTTGGTTAATCAAGAATACATGTAGAATCATACTAAAATCATGTAACATTATCATAATCAACCCACATCCAATCACTTGAATCAACTTGCAACATCATTCATAATGTAAAGAAGAAACATAGCTAGGATTTGGGGAATTCATAGATTCTTGAGGAATTCAAGCTAAAATCATATAAAATAATTAATTCATCCATAAACAAACATAATTCAAGCTTTAAAAACTACTTTGAAAGGAATCCATGTGTAACACACCGTAAAGACTAGTAAGACCTAGCTAGAGCTTAACAGAATCTAGTAGGTGAATCTAGAGCCTCACGTGTGAGTTTAGAGTTGGAAATGTGAGTAAATAATGTAAAATGGTTTCCCGAGTTTAGGTTGAGGTGTTTAGGGGTTAAATGTCAAGGTACGAACCCGCAAGAACCAATCAAGGGTCCTTGAGGAGGACCCTAAAGACTAACCCCCAAGGCTCCCAAAAAATGTCCAATTTGCCAAGATTTGGTGACCTACGGGGCATAGGTCCCTCCACGCCACGTTGACGGCTTCCATAGGTCATGGACATAGGTGACATGCTGCAGTCACGAACCACAAATTACCAGCATGGCCCGTGGACCCACCTATGGTCTGTGGGTGGGGTTCGTGAGTCTCACCTGCACTTGCTGTCCTAGACTCGGCCAAGGTTAGGGTAGTTTGGTAATTTCCTTTCAATTAGTTTTCATTAAGGGTCATTTTATATGAACATATTTTATCTGTATAAAATATTTTATGTCATTAATCACCTAATTTATTTATTTAAACCCAAGACCCTAAATCAAAACCCAAAACACCCTCCATACAAAAATCTTCTCTCTAGAAACCTCCATTGAAGAACAAAGGAAGAAATCAAGATAGAGCTTGAATAAGAGGATATGAATTTCATGGAATTCTACTCCTAAGGTATGATGGTTTTCATCCATGGGTAGTTATCACCCATGGAGCCCTTTCAAAAGCTTTTAATTCAATCCTAGAAATCCCTACAAGCTAGGGTTTCAACTCAACCCCATGGATTCCTTTCAAAGTTGTTCTTAAAGGCTGAATTATTTTTGTTATTGAGGATACTACTGATTTTAAATTATTTTAACTTGAATTCCTCAAGAATCCATGAGTTTTCCCCAATCCTAGCTATGGTTCTTTTCTACATTAATAATGTTGTTTGAAGTTGATTCAATTGATTGGATGTGAGTTGATTATGATGTAATTGCATGATTTTAGTATTATTTTACATGTATTCTTGATTAACCTAATATTTTAATGTTAAATTGATATAGCCTAGGGTAATGTCATGAAAGAGGCAAATTTAGGGGTTAGATGTGAACTTCTAAGATTGATGATTTTCTAGGTGAATTGCCTTAAATTAGATCACCTAGACATGAATTGCTTATGACTGAATCTTGTAGTCATGAACTAACTTGATTAGGTCTTACATGATGAATCATGGTTTAGTAGTATTGAGATTTAGTTAACTTGATTCTATGACTATACTTGAGTAAGAATGAAGCATGTGGTTAGTTTACCATGAGAGTTAGGTTTACATGATAACCATGTGAGGTGTTGCTTGAGAGTACTGCTCATAATATGAAAATGACTCCTAGGGCTTCGAAGGTAAAAGCTAAAAGGAATGAACTATGAATATTGAGGCTTTAAGAAGAGAGCTATTGTGCATGTTGAATTGTATATGGTACTATTGTGGAAGGACTTTACCTACATTGCCTTCCATATGAGTATATGAGCTTATACATGCAATGAATGAACTACTTGTATTACGATTAAGTACATGTATATTATAGTGAATGTTAGATGTGTTGATTTACATGGTATTTTATCCATGAATGCAATATATGTGAATTGTGCATGATTATGATATTATGTACATGCTTATGAACAGTTTGAGAGGGAAGTGTCTATGATAACATTGTTGTTGTGTCATTGCAAGGACAATTATACACACACACTCAATGCATAAAAATGATTATGATGTATCTATGGTGTTAATTGAAAGGCTAATTCTCATATGCACCTTTACACATTATTATGCATGAAATGTACAGGACCATGATGATCCTATTGTGTTGATTGAAAGTGCATTCTCATGAGAACACATGATCTTGGTGTGAAAGTTCTTCTCACATACTAATGATGATTCTGAAAGTCCATTCTCACCTATTGAATCTATGATCTACGTTATGAGTTGTATTGTATGAACGGTAAGATACTCTTATATGCATGTAAATTCAATTCAAAGATTAATCAAGTAATTTTGGGAAATAATGCTTAGTACCGAGTGGATGTGAAAAGTGAGGTATTGACCTTCCCGTCAATATAATAGGCCGGGTCTTCTGCACATGATCTCATGAGGTGGAAGCTCCTCCGCCAATACAATAGGTCGGGTTTCTAGAATCAATCTCCCCATCCCTTTAACTATGTGCCCACATACATCTTTAGCTAGTGGATCCACCTAAAAGCTAATTCATTTAAGTTCTACCTTATGCAAGTGGGACGCCTTCTTTCGGTGTGGGATCACACGACACCAAATTCCATGTAGCTCGCATGGTCTATGTTGGTTAAGGCTATTTTCCCTCAATGAACAAGAAAGTGATTTATGTGCTATGGGTTCTCAAGAGGATCTACATAGTGTGAGGGGTATTATGGGATGCCACTCACACATGGCACAAGTAGACCTTGAAAGTATCCAGTGTATGTTTCTCTTATTTTAATGAACTTTGACTAATGACTCCTTAAGAAGATCTACTTAGTATGAGGGTTATTATGGGATGCCACTCATACATGGCACAAGTAGATTTCGAGAGTAGCCATAGTATGGTTCCATTTCATTATGATGATTTATGCGTTATTGCATGCTCCATTTGAGTTGTTGTTATAATTGACTTTCATTGACATGAACTGACGAATATGAATGTTTCTTGTCTATGAGTATTAACTATGAATGAGGCTAATGCATGATGAGTATGAGCATGGTGACCTAAGGTGATACTTAGTGTAGATAGGGTTATGTGACCTTACCTACACATGGCACAAGTACAACCTAGGGTTACTTATGTGATTATTTTATTATGATGAGATGATCTTCATATTTGACTAGGTATGTGTATCATGTGTTATGATGATTGATTTTTGCACTATGTTTATGATTGGAGACTATGCTTGTGATGATGTTGTTTTCCTTTGTACTATGATGAACTATATATGAGTTGACTTATGACTTGTGTTCTCCAACTCTTTCAAAATGATATTCAAAATTGGCATATAACATGGTTTCAACAAAATGTCCCTTTTAGCATGTTTTAAAGGTTTTTATGAATGGCTACAATACTTAGTACATTTTGTGCTAACCCATATTTCTAGCTTTTCTACAAGTTTGGTTCTTGAAGGTGGTGTTCTATTGGTTCAATCTTGGAATAGATAATCCTCCAAGCTCGTTGGTGAGTCCTCAAGCATTCGAGGACAAGTATCTTACTTAGAAGTTTCTTTTAGTATTTTCATTTGAGAACTATTGTAAGGGTTGTGTCCCTATTTGAAAGTATTCGATCGAACTAGATGGCTAAATGAGACAATGTCTAGACTCTTGTTTGTTTTAAATAAAGACTTTGATTGTAAATAGAAGTTTAAAAATTTCCACATCATTTCTATTATTCTATGTTTATGTATGCTAAGAGCTTGTATGAGACCCCTTCGGGGTCAAGTATGTTGTGTTACATCTAGGGGATACCCCTGGGTCGTGACACCATGAGGTTGAGTTGAAACCCTAGATTTTGGGGATTTCTAGATTTGAGATAAAAGATTTTTAGGGAACTCCATGGGTGATAACTACCCATGGATGAAAACTACCATACCTTAGAATTATTCTTCAAGAGATTGAGGGAGAAATCCTTGTTTTCTTCAAGCCCTAGCTCCAATTCTACTCTTCTTCTTTCTTGAGTTCTAGAGAGAGAAAATCATTTGCAGAAGATGAGTTTTGGGTTTTCTTTTTTATTTTACAACAATGACTCAATTGGGGGAAATTTGTGTCTAAAAAGCTTATATACTTAATAGGAAAAGAGTAAAATAATGTGTATTCAATTTTGGAAGAATAACTAAAGATCCTAAAGTTTGAATTTAAAATTAGTCTATAAGCACATTTTAGCTCGCCTAATGCACACCGTAGCTCGCGAAGGGCACTAGGCGACACACCCAATGGTCCCTTGGCTCACCTAAATTTCAAGAATGCTCCATAATGGAGCCATTCACTTGGGCGATAAGGAGGGCCTTTGGGTGATGCGCCAAGTGGGTTGGCGAGCCCCGACTTAGCTGGCCTAATATTCCAGTAGTTAGGTCAATGGGAGGCTGCCCACTAGGTGAGGGGGGTTCATTTGGCTAATCGCCAATGGATTTGGGCGATATTGGTGCCCCATCGCTGAGTGGTCCAAGGACCATAATATTGTCTTCCTTAATTTTCCTTAGGTGGTTTAGGCCCTTGCCCTCTTTCTAGACTCTTACTCCTTTCACTTTAGTTCTAGTTAAGTCTACACACTTCTGGAGTGTTACATTATGATTCTAACCCTTACATTAGACCCCAAAAAGGCTACTACTTTTACGTTAGGCTCTAGTTTAGTCTTAATAGTTTTTACCGGGTGTTCCAGATGTGTTGTTAGAACCTTTTTCTATCTCTACTCTTGTTGGTTATTTTGTGGTGGCTAAGATTGTTTGTAGAAGATGCCCCGTTTCCATATCCCATATAGTTACTGTTGTTGATTTTGTAGAGCTTGACATGATAGATTTTGATGTTATACTTGGTATGGATTGGCTGCACTCTTGTTATGCGTCGATTGATTGTAGAACTCGGGTAGTCAGGTTTCAATTCCCGAATTAGCCTATCCTTGAGTGGAAGGGGGAAAATTCTATGCCTAAGGGACTGTTTGTCTCATGTTTGAAGGCTAGAAAGATGATTTCCAAGGGTAGTAGTTACAAACTTGTTAGGGTGAGGGATGTAGATTCTGAGACCCCTACTTTAGAGTTGGTCCCCGTTGTGAATGATTTTCTGGAAGTGTTTCCAGATGATATTCCTGGTATTCCTCCCAAGCGGGAAATAGACTTCGGTATTGACCTTCTCCCATATTGTGACAACCCAAAAAACTAGTAGGTGAAACTAGAGCATTACGTGAGAGTTTTTGAGTTGGAAGTGGGGTTTAAATGTGTAAAATGGTTTCCTGAGCTTAGGTTGAGGGGTTTAGGGGTTAAACGTTAAGGTACAACTCCCCAAGGACCAACCAAGGGTCCTTGAGGAGGACCCTAAAGCCTAACCTCCAAAGCTCCCCAAAAGTGTCCAAGCTGCCAAAATTTAGGGACCTACGGATGGGACCTACTGGGCATAGGTCCATCCATGCCACATGGAACCAATCCTTAGGTCAAGGCCCCAAGATGTGAAGTTGCAGACCCCACCCATGGACCACCAAGATGGGGCGTGAGTGGACTCACGGTCCGTGGGTCAAGGGGCGTGATGTATGCCTGCAATGTTGTCCAATTCTCCGCCAAGGTAAGTTAGTTTTATTAATTATTTTAGTGTAGGGTCGTTTTAATTCATTTTAATAAACTTATATAAGTATTTTAAAACCATTAACTAAATATTTTACTTCATTAATCCCAAACCCCAAGTTCATAACTAACTTTCCCTCAAATATTTCTCACACTAAAACCTCCATTGAAGAAGAAGAAGAAGTCAAGGTCTAGGGCTCAAGAACTCAACTTTTCCATCCAATTTCATGAGGAATCTCCAATTAAGGTATGGTAGTTTTCATCCTTGGGTAGCTATCACCTAAGGAGTCCCTTCAAAAGCTTTTATCTTAAATCTAGAAATCCTCAAAAGCTAGGTTTTCAACTGAGTCTTATGGTTCCCTTTCAAAGTCGTTTTTAAAGATTTTATTATGTTTGTTTATGGATATATTGATGATTTTATATGATTTTGATGTTGAATTTCCTCCAAGATCCCATGAACCCCCATGCCCCCAATTTGTGATTATGTGATGTGGGTGAGTTGTTGTGGGATGAATAGCATGAGATTTCCTTGAAGTAGTGTAGTTAATTGAATCATGTTACCATATATATATTTAATTTAGTAATTGTAGATTGATTGGTTGAAAGTGATCTATAGCCCTTGAAGGCAAAGTTTGAGTATTAGCTATGTATATGTGACTTGTGTGCATTCAATTAGATTGCTATTAGAGTAAAGTGAATACATTATAATCTAATTGTTGTGTTGATTGGATGATTATCCTTACTTGCAAACTTAGATATGAATACCATACAATGTGAAAGGTTTGTCACATGTGGTGATTCTTAGGGTTAAAGACTAGTCTCCCTTAATGAATCTAAGAACTTTAGAATGAGTTGTTGGATCGAGTGTCAAGACAACCTTCCATAATTAGTAATTTAAGTCAATACTTAATATAAACTCAATGGTAATCAGACTTAGCTCCCAATGGATATTGATATGAGATGGAAGCCCTCATGTTAATAGAGGCCATGCTTCTAGGAACAATATCTTGGGATGGAAGCCCTTACGTTAGTAGAGGTCGGGTTTCTACAAGCAATCCGCTTATCTCGTAACAATGTGCCCACATACGTCTTTAGCGATTGGATCCACCTAAAAGCTAATACATTTTAGTTCTAACTTAGGCAACTAGGACACCCCTTTACGGTGTGGGGTAGACACCGGATTCCATGAATAAGCTCTCATGGTCGATGTAGGTTAAAGCTAATTCCCACAAGGTCAAATTTAGGATGTACTATGGTTATTCAAGAAGTACTACCTAGTGTGGGTGAGAGTATGGGACTTCATCCATACATGACACAAGTAGGCTTTGAGAGTAGCTATGGTAGGTTCCTCTTTTGTCATGAGAATTCATGTAGTGAATATGCTTGTGACTAGATGGCAATTACATTAGATGTTAAGGCTACTTCTAATGTTGTATGCTAACTTGCATTGTCGCCATGAGTTTCTTTCCTTGATGTAGTTGACTAAAAGTGAATGTTTCCTTGTCTATGAGAATTAGGCTAAGGAAGACATTAAAAGATTGTAAAACATGAATGAGGGTCTAAAGTAACTTGCTTAGTATGGGTAGGATTATGGGATCTTACCTATGCATTACACAATCTTACCTTGAGGTGTCTCATGAAGTGTTTCTCTCATGTGATACTAAAACTAGATGTATTGATTATGTAAATGTTACTAATGGTATTTCTTCTGCTCACTAGCTGTGATTTATATCTACCATGCTATAGTCTATGCCTTATCATGATGTCTTTTATGCTTATGCTTTGTATTTTCACACTACTTTCGAAATGATGGTTTAAACTAGCAAAGTGTGTGCATTCAACTAAAATGTCCCTTGTAGCATGCTTTCAAAGGTTTTTATGCATGGCTATCATACTTGGTGCATTTTTGTACTGACTCATATTTCTTCTACATTTTTCACAAAGTGTAGGGTTTGGCAATATCGACTTCCATCTTCGTGGCTAGGATCATAGTAGATCAAAAAGAAGAAGCTTGGTGAGTCCTCATAGTATTTGAGGGCTTGACCATTATGTCCCTTTTTTCTTTTCTTATGATTTAGACTTTTGTAAGGGTTGCGTCCCTAAGATGGTATTCAAGTGTTATAGATGGTTTGAGACATAGTGTTGTAGACTTTCACTTATTGTTTTTATAAAAGACTTCAATTATAAAGAAAAGTTTTTAATTTCCCCACTATTTCCTATGTTGTTATGTTATGATATGATATGAGGATTTTCAGAGTCTTGTACGCCGTGTCACATCTAGGGGGAAGCCTTGGGTCATGACACATATACGTAACCTATCTCAATTCCTCCATATAGAATGGCTCCAGCTGAGTTAAAATAATTGAAAGAACAGTTAAAGGACTTGTTGGATAAGGGCTTTATCTGACTGAGTATGTCTCCATGGGGTGCTCCCATGTTGTTTGTTAGAATGAAATATGGGTCTCTTCGTATGTGCATCGATTATCGTCAGTTGAACAAAGTAACCATTAAGAACAAGTATCCTCTTCCAAGGATAGATGATTTGTTTGATCAACTTCAAGGGGCTAGTTATTTATCTAAGATTTCTCTTCGTTCTGTTTTTCACCAATTAAGGGTGAGATGTGAGGACATTCCAAAGATGGCTTTTAGAACCTGGTATGGTCATCAGTTTTTGGTTATATCGTTTGGTTTGACTAATGCTCCGACGGCATTTATGAACTTGATGAATAGGGTGTTTAGATAATACCTTGATATGTTTGTGATTGTTTTTATTAATGACATTTTGATCTATTCAAGGAGTGAGAATGATCATGTTGACCATTTGAGAATTGTATTGCAAGTTCTTAAGGGCCATCAACTTTTTGCAAAGTTTAGCAAGTATGAATTTTAGTTAAGGTCTGTGGCTTTCCTTGGTTAGATTTTATCAAGTAAGGGTATTGAGGTGGATCTGAAGAAGAGGATGCGGTCAAGAGTTGGCCAAGACCTCAAACTCCTTCAGAAATTAAAAGCTTTTTGGGTTTTGCTGGTTGTTATGGAAGATTTGTTGAGGATTTTTCTTCCATTTCCTCTCCGTT
>JAJOOR010019143.1:0-39651 GCA_036250505.1 Solanum acaule
CTAATTTTTAAAGAAATAATAACTATTGTGAACCTAATACAAAAATAATAAGATTTACACTGTAGCATTTTTAAATCGAAAATGATGCATTGCATTGCGTCCACCGTTGCTAGTGCTGGTGCCGGGCAGCATAACAGTTTTATTAAAAGAATCGTTTTAATAAATTGGTATTTAAACAAAATTAAATAAAATAATTAAAATGAGTATCTTACTATTTGTTAAGAAATTAGTTTAAAACAAAAATTGTGTTTCAATAAATTTAATAAAATAATTAAATGAGAATCTTATTATTTTTTAAGAAATTAGTTTAAAAGCAAAATTATGTTTTAATAAATTTAATAAAATAGTTAAAATGAGCATCTTATTATTATTTTAAAAAAAATTGTTTTTCAACAAAATTTAATGAAAACATATTTAAATGGGTTGGATGACTTTTTAAATGAAATATCAATAGATGAATGACTTTGTAGGTAAAATATTCATAGTTTAATGACTTTGAAGTTATAAAAAAAGTTGAGTGACTTTCTAAGAAAAAAACAATTAGTTGAGTGACTTTTTATGAGAAAAATCCATAGTTGAGTGACTTTGAAGTTATAAATGAAAGTTGAATGACTTTCTATGAAAAAAAGTATTAGTTGAGTGACCATATGAGATATTAACTCAATATTTCTATTAGACAGTAAAAGAACTTGGAGGGACTTGAATGGAAGAAAGAGAGAAGCATTAAATCTCCAAACATCCCCTGATCCAAACCTTTCACTTCCAAGATCGAGTTTGATCACTCGACCTGTTTCTACGCTGCATTTTACACTTTCCCAAAAACAACAATCTATAAAACCATTCGCATTATAACCTGCCCAATCAACCAACAACTTGCCATTAGAACTCATTATGTTTGTTTGCAGATCCAAGAGAGCACTTCTCTCTTCCTCCCAACAACCATTCGTCACAATTGCTATAAGAGAAAACACTAACAACAAAAAATTAATGTTCCCCATGTCCCCACTATTACTCTACTTTCTTTTCTAACTAACAGAGTGTTTATATAGAGCTACAACTTATTTGGGGCATCATTATTTGTGAACTTGTTAAAATTTTCTACCATATTTATTGGAAAGTTGGAGATTTTCCTTTCTAGTCACTTCACTTGTCAAAAGTCTTTGATGTTTAGTTGGGGAAAACCACGGAATGTGCATCATTTTGTCTTCGTTAAATTAATGGACAGGATGGATAATATTGAGGGACAATCGGTCATGTCTGTTGATTTTTGTTAGTTTTAAAAAGCCAATGGACAAGATCGATTTTTCCGAAATATACATAAAAATTTTAGTTACTTGGAATTGAATATGGGTATTCTTTTTATGATTTTGAACAATTCTACCACTCAACGATTCATGCTCTTAGATGAAATATTTCCATCTTTTTTATTTATAGACCCTATCCGTGGATTTTTATTTTATAATAATGAAAAGTTGAGGTTCTGCATCGATTGGAATAAAGCTTAATATGTTGTCCTTGATCTGTAGGATTGGAATAAAGAATTTTGGAGATTAAACAAGTGTTTTAGTGGCTTTGAAGTCTGACTAATAGTTTAATAAAATGATTTGGGATCGAGTTCGAAGTTCGAGGATGAAATGCACAAGTGAAAATGAAAGAAAAGCAACAAAGACATATTTTTAGGTGTGCGTTACGCAAGTCACGCCGAAAAAATAAGATGCCTGGAATAATGGCTCTGCTTGCCGCGCCAGGGCAGTTCGTTGACTGTTTTGTCCAGTTTGTCCGTTTGAGGGTATTTTCATCCGGACACGTTTGGGTACTTTATATATATGTTTTAAGTATGTTTTCATGGGATTTAACACCTATTATTGAACGCAGGCTCAATGCCTAAGAGGATTCTTTGAGGGTTTATTTTCTTCATCTTTAATGTCATCATTAAATCTTGTTGTGGTACATGTATGAGTAGCTAAACTTCATTGTTCAACGATATTGACACTAGCATAAAAGTTGACGTTTAAAGAATATACTTATTTATTGGCTTCTCGTTATTGAGTTATTTGTTTGTTTGTTTATTGTGTCAATTACTTGATTGCCTGATAAACTATGTGTGACTCGTTAATTGAACTTGAAAGAGGTAGTGAAGAGCATAGTAAGAATAAATAGGGCGTGCTCGTGGTCTAGATAGGAAAGCATTTCGCTAATGTGGATAGAGATATACCCTTTAACTTTGCTTAGTTAAATACAATGATTTAAATGTATCTGTTTATCGACCATAGAAATATAAGCGTTGGAGTAGTTTGAATAGATTTGTGAACAAGAGAAAGGATACCCATAGAAGAATACTAGTCTACATCTAGAACTCCGAAAAATATCAATAGATGTGACGATCGAAAGACTCAAGTAAATTTTTTAGTTGTCATAGTCCTAGACATTTCTCTCGTCTGATTAAAACCCATTGTTTGTCTATTTACATCATTTTTACTGTTTCTTTTAATTAATTCACTAATATAATAAGCTACACAATTGTTATATTATCGAAAAGCTAGAATTGGAATACAAAGTAGATGATGATACACTCAAATTACACCTCCTTAAAGAAGTACAACACGATCGTCGTCAAATATAAAATCCAACTAGGTTGGGGTCGAATCCCACGAGGAATAAAGAGAGAACTAAGTCATATACGATTATCTAATATTAGTTTCTCATTTCCAACGGAAAGGGTAACAATTTGGGAGAATTGAAATGCTTTACAATATCAATTTGTAACTTGTATTTTTCAACAATATCACTTGAACACAGAATTTATAGAGAGAATAACCAGGATTGTATTTACCAAGATTGTTTTGCCTTGATTTGGATTGATACAAAATTTCACTTTCTAATGCTAGTATACTAGTTTATCAAACTCATGCTACATTTAGCATTATTTCAACCAAATTAAATGCATGTCATTTTTATTCTCTCTAACTAAAAGTGTTTATCTCAAATTGTTGGAATGTATGTGCCCACCAGTGATCTCGGGACCAGGTCCCTCGACAGAATAACAATGCATAAGTAAAAGTGCGGAAAATAAATAGCACAATGTAAAACAGGCACAAGAGTTTTACATGGAAACCTCCTTGCTCAAGGGAGTAAAATAACGACCTGTCACACAGGATTTTCAAACTGTTTTCACTAATCTTCTCAAGCAAAGCGAAACACAGTTTACAACCACAACCATGAGATTAACACCCTAATCCCACACTAAGTAGTACTCCTATTACTTAAACGAGCCAAAGCAATAATCCTATTGCCCACTAAACCAACTAACTCTAGTTGATCTAGACTTTAAGAACCCCCAAGGCTAACTCTAGCCACCAACTCCGATCTCCAAAACAAGAGCTTAAATGAGCAGCAACTCTGCTGCACCACACATCAACTAACTCTAGTGGCACTCCTAGGCAACTCTACCCAAGAGAACACCAAAACAATGGTGTAAAAGGCTTGACCAAAACTTAGAAGATTCGACTAACTAACTCTAGTTAATACGACTCCAACTAAATATTTAGACAAGCAAATGATCTACTATCCTTTATAACTTAGGAGTAGATTTACAATGTAAGCACCTAAGACAGAAAGCTCAAAATACAACAAAGACTCTTTTTCACTCTATCAAGTCCCGTTGTTGAGTTGAGCAATGTTCTTCCTTGAAGATGTCCTTCTCTTTTCAAGCTTATGAATTTTCAGAGAAAATCTAAGTTTTTGTTTGCCAAATCTTGAGTTTGTGTTTTGGAGAAGAGACTAAATAAAATCAACACAAACTCCTTGAGACGATCCTATTGGCTGAGAGCCTGCTGGTTAGAAAAGCTGTGCACCTACCAGCAGCTTTTTCTGACAGACTGTCTTGTCACCTTTTCGTATATGCAATCTTGCAGGGACCAGGTCCCTTGCAAATTTTTCTTAGTAAGTTCTTGAGAAGACGTGCTGGCTCTCTCTCCTTTTGAATGAATGAATTAATTTGTTATTGTCATGTTTACTAAGTCAACCATAAAGAGTTATTGACCGTTGGACAAACAACTTCGTCCATTCTGATTGGTGTAGTACGCTGACGCCTCACCAACCTCTGATACGACAACTTTACAACTGTACCCCATTATAGATCTAGATAAGAGAACTCAGCCAGGGACCAGGTCCCTACATTTGTGAGGATCATCAAAACACCTAGAATACAACATTTCCCCCCCTTTTGATGATTACACCCAAATATTCCTCACACTGAGTTTATTCATTCATTTCACTGCCATCAGTCCCAATAACAAGGATCTGGTTCCTTGTTAGATCTCTAAGTTTGTTAAATCATCAAAACTTAACATTAGCTCCAAAATAACATTTCCCCCCTTTTTGATGATAATAGACTTATTCACCAATTCCCCCTATCAACAAGAACTCTTCAGGTAACTGGAGTTTCATCATCCCCGAAGTTTGTCAAATCATCAAAATAGCATTTTCCCCCTTTTTAATGATGACAAACTTGTTCAACTTCTTCCCTCTATCGGCATGACCATGTCTTCTTCAAGTAGCTAGCATTGATTCCCCCTATCGGCATGATCATGTCCTCTCTTCAGGTAGCTAGCATTTATTCCCCCTATAGGCATGACCATGTCTTCTTCAAAGTAGCTAACATCATTGATCTCATACCTTAACAATTTTCCTCCTTTTGACATCATAAAATAGGGTTAAAGCAGTAAACCAAGTTGATAGAGATGCAGTTGGCAAATTCATGGTCACTTGGGCAACACTGAGCATGAGTAAAAATGCATAAAGTAATGAAACAAGTCAATAGAAACAGGACATTTTTCATTCATAAACAAAAGATCAGCAATCAAATCATTGCACAAATTATTACGAATGAGAACCAGAACAATGCCCACTCAGTTTCGATAGAAAAAGAGGAATGATTTAGAAAGTTAGGAAGAGAAGGGATGACTTAGAGGCAAGGGATTGAAAGAATAGAATTGGTAGAGCATATACCTTATCATGGTATTTTCAGAAGCATTTCTTGAAGTTCACATTCTTTACTGTCCAGCCTTTATGTTGAACCTTCGAGGCTGCCATTTTTTTTTATAACATAGTGCTATTTCAGAAGCTGAGCTTTGAGGCAAACCATTTCAGTATCACTGTTAGCAAGAGCAACTGTCATAGTTTCCAACACTAGCCTGAGTTTCTCATAACAGAAAAAATTTAAACTTACTCAAGGCCTCCGAGATGAATAGATCAATAATTGAGGAACCAAAAAGAAAATTTCATTTCAATTTTTTTTAAAATCAGACACCCTCTTATTCAGAATACTTTGAGTTCTCTGAATATCAACTTCTCCCTTTTTGAACATCATATTTTCCACTTCTTCATTTTGCTTGGTGGACCTGGTCCCTCTTCATACTTAGAAACATCTTCATCAGAAAATTCTCCAGTAAGAACAAAGGGTTTAAACATTTGAAAATTTTTTGAGAGAGGAGAAAAGGAGGGTTTCGAGAAACTCTAATATTTGGAAGGGACATTGAATTTTTTGGGGAGATGGAAAGAAATATGGAGTATAAAGGAAATGAAATGGTGTATTATGTGGAAGAAAGTGTCATTTTAGTATTCAAAAGATGGGACAACGGTCAGATACCTGAATGACAGACATGTGGCAATTGCAACGGTTCACATGCATAATTCAAACTGCAATGTTAAGAGTGCTAACCTTCGAGAACGGACCGAGTCCCTCTCTTAGTTTGAATGTGATTGCCTAGATTTGTCCTAACCTCCTTTTTGCTTCAGCCCTTTTGCCATGTGTGTATACCTACAAAAGGTATAAGGCTGAACTTGCTAAAACATACATAACTGAAAAACAAGGATACCCGCTCTCTTTGCATAGTCATGACAGGGTTGATTGCTTCAGGCAAGATCCATTCAATCCGGTTTCAGCATTCCCAACTTCAGTTTGATTATCTCAATCAAGTCTTCTAAGAGCTTCAAGCTGCTGCTTGATCTACAAGATTTGATCACATCAAGCTGCACTTGCTACATTCTATGCTCAATTGTTGAAAGAGCAACTGAATCTTTCCTTTTAGTTCCGCATGAGTAAGAGATCAGTCTAGAACATAAGCCATTCATCATGTACTCTTTCTACTAACTGGATATCTAGCATGATCAGCATCACCACATTCCTCCAAATAAAAAAAATCTCCTGGTGAGCAGAATAGAACTAGGTCCCTGTCTTCTTCAACTGTTTTAGGATTCTCTGAGCAGCCTTCAAATGTGATTCTGTTGGATAATCTTGGAATCTTGCATAAATCCTGACACTTGCATCATTTACATCTAGACCAGATCTATCCACATCCAACTTCGAGTTGGTCTTCATGAGAGTATCAATTGACTTGGCATCCATAGTATGAAACTTCTTCAATAACTTCTCTAAGCTGGTACCAGGTCCCTGTCTTAGCAATCCTTCATGATAACATTACCCATTTTTAGCATTGTCTTGACTACAAGTACTTTAAGCCTTTGAGCAGCTCCTTGATGAACTTTTCTTGACAAACAAGGGTACCTTTAGAGGTTTGCTAAATTTGTAGCTCTAAGAAGAAATCTCCTATCGTTCTCATTTAAAACTCACTACCTATGAATGCGACAAACTCTTCACACAACAACTCAAAATGTTGCTCCAAAGATGACATCATTTATATACACTTGAATGATCAACAATTCATTTCCTTGTGATTTCAAAAAGAGGATTTTGTCAATTTTACCTCTTTTGAAACCATTATTGAGAGGAACTTGGACAACCTGTCAGCTGGTTGGGAAACCAAGTGTCATACTTTGCTTCTTTCAAACTGAGCTTTATTAGCTTCTTCATTCTCATCTCCAGAATTCACATTATCAGTTTAAACTGCATCATATTTGTTCAGCACTGTCCACAGGACTGGGTCCCTCATCAGGTTCATCATCTGCATCAGCTTCCTTGGGAGTGCTGGATTTGTGAAAAGGATATTATTCAGTAAGCTCACTGTTTAGACCATCTCTCTGAATCTAAAACATCTCTTCCATCTCAGAATCTTCTTTGTTTTGTGACTTACTTCTCAATTCTTCCAGGCTCATCAAAAATCACATGAACATCTTTTTTCAATGCACACATTTTTATACACCGGATAAGCCTTTTTGGAGGATGAATATCCCACAGATACTCTTTTGAACTTCATTGGGATTAAGCTTCTCAATATCATCATTTTGGTCACAGAACATGTAACATTCATCACTTCAGTCCGAAGGTTCTTTGAAAGATTAAAAGCCTCCATATTTCACTTGAAGGATGGTCTGATCTGCTTCTCTTTTATACCAGCGTCACAACCTTTGTCCTTCGTAAATTTCATTTTGTGCAGACTGGGACCAGGTCCCTTGACACAAGTTTATGCAGTAGAGAAACATTCACAAGACCACGTCTCTCATGTCATACCTCAGCATTCTCACTTTGAGCACTAAGGCAAGTGAGACTGTCTCAACGAGCACTAATCAGATCATTAATATATAGGTTCTTGCATCTCATTTCTATCAAAATCATCGCCCGAAAGAGCAAGTTTGTGACCGCACGTTCTTTCTGATAAGAACTTAACTTTATTTCATTCATCACACATCTATGAAACACTTGAAAGATTGTACTTCAACCATTGGCATAGTACACATCCTCAATAGTGTGTTCCATATATTTCCCAAACATGTCTGCCCCCAAAAAATATACCCTTTCTTGCCATCGCCAAATGAGACACCTCCACCTTGAAGTGCCCTGAGAGAGGAAGTTTTGTAATTTTCACAGTCATGTTCTTTGAGCATCCATTTATTCATAAACCACACTGACTGATGCTACCTCCTCTCACTTGCATAACAAATCACTTGTTAGCCTTGGGAACCCATTTGAGACACAGTTCCCAGTAAGCAGATAATGGAGTGATAAGAAAATCTTTTGTCCAGTAAGGCAGACTGGCTTTCTTCAACTTGGGACCATACGCAGGACCAAGTCCCTTCTTCAGTCTATTCCTCTGTTTAGAATAGTTTGACGAATTTCCTTCATATTTTTTCAAAACAGGACAATCTCTCTTAAGATGTCCATCTTGACCACAATGCACACACAACAGATCGTCAACATCAAAAACAGATATGCGATGAGGATTGTCTGGGGGATCTATCTTCTCACAGCCCAACCCTCTTCTACTGTTGTTGCCTTGACCAATTAGATTTGTAAGGATCTTAGAGGAATTGGTCCATTTGAGGGATTTTTCAAGTTCCTCTTTTACACGGACCAGGTCCCTCTCTAGCACAAGATTTCTCTCTAGAGACAATTTCATCTTCATTTCAGCAGTGTGCAGCTTATTTTCAAGTTCCAGCTGCAAGCTGCTGGCCTCGTTCTTTCCTTTAAAAACTGTAGTAGCTGCCCCTTTTATCTTTTCCTTTGGTTCTAGATTTTTAGCTTCTAGAACAACCATTTGACTTTCAATATCCGATGTTTGGGCAACTAAAGCAATTTTTCCATCTTGAGAGATGTCTAGGCTATTGTTCGCGAGATCCTTCTCAATTGTTAGCTCACTTATCAAATCAAGTAGTACCACATCTAGCTTTCTCAATTTACTGGTAGAAAAAGTATTAAGTTTTGCTTAAAGTATGATAGGGTTACCGTTTCATCAACATCTTCCTCATCTGACTTAGCCATGAAAGCATCATCTAAGTCATTTGAGGAATTTTCCCATGCAACCATATCCTTCTTCACTGCCTGAAAAAAGTCTTCTCTTCTGCTTGGCTTGTCACGGACCAGGTCCCCCTCTTTATCTTTACTTTCTCCAGACTTGACATATTCTCCGTGGTCAGCTTTGTTTATAGAGTAGTCTCTAATGGAGTGACCTAGTTGATCACACTTGTAACATACGTTACTAGAGCTTGTAGCACTGTTGTGATTTTCTTTCTTCATGGTCTCATCTATTTTAGAAATTTCACTTTGTGACACCTTAGAAGCTAGTGATTTATCCCTTTTTACATCTCCCTTCTGATCAACATCACCAGTTAGATCTACCCTCATGTCTTCACCTTTGAAAATGAGACCCTTCTTTTTTATATGCATCTCATGAGCTTGAATATGCTCAAACAGTGCACAAAGTTATTTCTTCAGGTTCCCTTGTCTTATTGCTAGTCGCAAAACCATTTGTCCAAGATCTGGGAGAAATTTTCAGAATCACAGAGACTTGTTTGCAGAAGGGGACTGGTTCTTCAAGGAGCATGAGCTCATCTGTAATAGTGGAGAATCTTGTGCGCATTTCATGAATAAGTTCACCTTCTTTCATGGTGAAACTTTTGAACTAAGCAGTAAAGAAATCTAGCTTAGATTTCCTTATTTCTTCCGTGCCTTCATAGGTAGTTCTCAGCAGATCCCAAATTTCTTTGGCTGATTCGCATGAAGAGATCAGATCGTATTCGTCCATTCAAATGCCACACATAATTAGCTTATTGGCTTTGTGATTTTTATGAACTAGTTGCCTGTTAGAGTCATTATACTGTTTTCTAGTTTTGGGAATCACTCTTGTAATCTCTCCAACCTTAACCTCCATGGTTGGCACATAAGGACCTTCACATATCACGTCCCACACTTCAATATCCTCAGTCATGAGATAGTCATTCATTCTAATCCTCCAGTGTGTATAGAACTGACCCTTAAAAAATTGAGGTCTTGTGGAAGACTGACTTTTTTGCACGCTCACTGGTGTTGTCATTTCCTTCCGGAATCTCTCTCTTGGTGTTAACCAGATCGAGAGCCCAAGCTTTGATACAAATTATTGGAATATATTCGCCCACCAGTGATCTCAGGACCAGGTCCCTCGACAGAATAACAGTGCATAAGTAAAAGTACGGAAAATAAATAGCACAATGTAAAACAGGCACAAGAGTTTTACGTGGAAACCTCCTTGCTCAAGGGAGTAAAACCACGACCTGTCACACAAGATTTTCAAACTGTTTTCACTAATCTTCTCAAGCAAAAGTGAAACACAGTTTACAACCACAACCGTGAGATTAATACCCTAATCCCACACTAAGTAATACTCCTATTACTTAAACGAGCCAAAGCAATAATCCTATTGCCCACTAAACCAACTAACTCTAGTTGATCTAGACTTTAAGAACCCCCAAGGCTAACTCTAGCCACTAACTCTGATCTCCAAGACAAGAGCTTAAATGAGCAGCAACTCTGTTGCACCACACATCAACTAACTCTAGTGACACTCCTAGGCAACTCTACCCAAGAGAACACCAAAACAATAGTGTAAAAGGCTTGACCAAAACTTAGAAGATTCGACTAACTAACTCTAGTTAATATGACTCAAACTAAATATTTAGACAAACAAATGATCTACTATCCTTTATAGCTTAGGAGTAGATTTACAATGTAAGCACCTAAGACACAAAGCTCAAAATACAACAAAGACTCTTCTTCACTCTATCAGGTCCTGTTGTTGAGTTGAGCAGTGTTTTTCCTTGAAGATGGCCTTCTCTTTTCAAGCTTATGAATTTTCAGAGAAAATCCAAGTTTTTGTTTGCCAAATCTTGAGTTTGTGTTTTGGAGAAGAGACTATATAAAATCAACACAAACTTCTTGAGACGATCCTATTGGCTGAGAGCCTGCTGGTTAAAAAAGCTGTGCACCTACCAGCAACTTTTTCTGACAGACTGTCTTGTCACCTTTTCGTATACGCAATCTTGCAGGGACCAGGTCCCTTGCAAATTTTTCTTAGTAAGTTCTTGAGAAGACGTGCTGGCTCTCTCTCCTTTTGAATAAATGAATTAATTTGTTGTTTGTCATGTTTACTAAGTCAACCATAAAGAGTTATTGACCGTTGGACAAACAACTTCGTCCATTCTGATTGGTGTAGTACGCTGACGCCTCACCAACCTCTGACACGACAACTTTACAGTTGTACCCCATTATAGATCTAGATAAGAGAACTCAGCTAGGAACCAGGTCCCTGCAATTGTGAGGATCATCAAAACACCTAGAATATAACACAAATCAATGACATTTTTACTTATAGTTGGATAATCTTACTATAGCGTCAACCATTAGACGAGTTCTGAATCTTGAATCCTCGTTATCAACTCTTTCCCCAGGTTTAATACTTTTTTACTCAAACAAGTTAAAGCTAGGACAGTTTCTAATATTTGCAATCATTAGAAATCGATTAACCCAAAAGAGTTAATATGGTATAGACTTACAATGCAAAGTTTATTCGGTAAAAACCCCTCTTTTAGGTCAAGTCATCGTGGATTCCACGACCTTGGTTGTGGAGTGTAGTCACTCATGATGATTGAAATACTAAGGTAATTTCATTCATTAAACGGGAATTCACTTACAAAAGTTAAGGTAAACACTGAAGCTTTGATTTCAAAAATCAATGTAAACTATCGATGCAAACTTGTTCAAGCGTACACTATTCTTCGCTAAAGACTAGATATATTAATACAATGAAGGAAAGATTACCTATATGCACATCTTTTTATACCATATTGTCTATTATTCCCCACCATTTCAAAAAATTATAAAAATCCCTCTTTTCACTTACATTATCTCCTTTCTAGATACATCACTTAGAACAGCCCAAATATACGATCTTTCTTCCTTTTTTACACTCCTAAAATTACTCCATTGTATTATGAATTACCTCAATCACTCCACTTTTGAATTTCAAATATTTTCTCTTTCCAATTCATCAATTGCAGGATATTGAAGAGTTAGTTCTTATTCATCTTCTTCTTCATCCGTTTTTTCTTTCAAGTTCATGGTATCGATTTTTTTTAAACAAATTATATTCCAATATATAATTTTTTGATATATATGGATGAAGCTCCATCTTTTAGTATTGAGATTACCCAGATAGTTTCAACCACTAATGATACTGTATGTCGTATATTTGATTCTGACGATGAAGATTTCATTCAAAATACACTAAACAAAGAAACAATCCATTATTCATGATGAATCTGATATCAGAGAAGTCGTAGAAGGATGCATGCTCGAGTTCTAAATCTACTGTTGAAAAAAAGCTCAAAAAATAAGGATAAAAGTTGGATCTGTCATTATACGACCATCACTACCAAAGATACAGATTTTCAATGTATCTCATTTATTTTTTTATTCTTAAATTTGTTTTCGTTAGTGTTATTACTGATCTGGTACATCACTGCTACATTAACCTTTGTTTTATGCAATGTATCATGTTCATATTTAAGGTATTGATACATAACTCTAATGCTGTTGAAAATTCGATTAGTGTTTATCATGTTTAACATAAATGTACTTGATACATGAACACTACCTAATGTATCATTTACATGTATCAAGTTATATATTGTAGCTTCAATCTGGATACATAAATCATAATGTTCTATAATTGGAGCACTTTGTATTAGATCCAACAATAGGTATATTATACATATTAGTGGCAATCTTTTACTACCAGATACATACACCCAAAATTATTCAACTAGAAGGCTATGTGTTTGTACACATTACCCAATAAATACACTTGATACATAAACCCTAAAGTCAAATTCAATAGTTTTCAAACTTTATTACATGTGTCATATACATATCAACTGATCACCACTGTGTTATGTATCACCATAAAAAGATGTTATTTGGAATAATTATATGTATAATTGCCACGCCATAAACTCAAGGGGCGCAACTGGCTCCTAATGCCAGAACTCAGGCCCGAGCCAACCGTGCTGAATCATTTGCTACTAGCGCATGGCAGCCACATGCAATTAAGAAACCAAACAAGTATATCCCAACTTAAAACTAAGCCCTCGACCGGCAAGGCCCCTGTCAATACATCTATAAAGAAACAGCTACTCCCAAGAGTTCTTATAAAGAAATAGCCAACTAGCACAGAAGTCCTGATTGGGCCGTCGAGGCCACCATGATCTCTATACCAAAATTGAAAGCAGCTATATATTAAGACAATAAATCAAACAACTCACAAGCTTCAGCAAACCAACAAACTAGGCCAGCATGGCCATAACGTAGCTATACACCTCACACACTAGGTTGCAAGCCTCTAAGAGTAGTAAATATTGACGGGACGAGGCCCCAGCCTACACATAAAAATATATACAACAAAAGCTAATAAACCTTCCAACTCTGGCAGTTCCGGAGGAAAGGGACTAGCAAACCAGATAAAAGTCAATCCTGCTACTGAGGAGGTCTACTGGGTCATCTGTCGAGACCTGCATACATGAATGCTGCGCCCCCAGGCAATGGGGCGTTAGTAAAAAATAATGTACGGAGTATGAAAGGCTATAGACTAAATGATCAAGTATCATAATATACCAAAAACAATTAGGTAAGGAAATCAAAATTTATATAAGCATGATAATTCACTATTGACTCTAAAAAATATAAAAATGATCAAACAACAACCTAACCAAGCCCCCATAAGCTCGGTAGGTACAAACAATATACCACCTACCTAGGCCCCTATAAGCCCAGAATGTGCCAAATCAATCCACATAACTCTATTGGTAGCCCCTTGTCTTTGTAAGAAGTCACATAGCCCGTTTGGGCAACGATATAGCCTCGTAGGTGGCACATAGCCCTTTTAGGCAGCATCGTAGCTTTGTAGGCTGCGCGTTGCCCTCTTTTGCATCAACATAGCCCTGTAGGTAACACATAGCCCTCATTGGCATCAAAATAGCCCCGTAGGCAACACATAACACTCTTTGGCATCTATATAGCCCTGTGGGCAACACATAGCCCTCTTAGGCAATAACATAGTCATATTAGACAATATCATAGCCCCCATAGGCAGTTCATAGCTCAACAGCTAACCACAATAGCCCCAAGGGCGACAACAAACAATTGAATAAGCTAAAGGCGAGCAATTTAACTATAAATAATATATATATGTAGTTTCCAAGTCGTTCCTAACTTAGCGTCGTTCTTAACAGATTATGAGTCCCTATAATGAGGGTTTATAACCATTCAATCAGCCAACCACTCACAATTACATCTATATATATATATATATATATAATTTCCAAGTCGTTCCTAACTTAGGGTCGTTCTTAAGAGATTATGAGTCCCTACAATGAGGGTTTATAACCATTCAATCAGCTAACCACTCACAATTACATCTACAAGATCACCAACATTAACTACTCTATTATATCACTCCCAAGCTCTAAGGAAACATGCCGAACGAAGGGAATAGACTTAACATACCTTTTCCTTTATAGTTTATGCTGAAAATACCTCTGTACGCATCACTACAACACTACAGAAAAAGGTAAAATCAATCAGTAATTAAGGATAAGATTACTACGACAATTCGATAATCGATATAGATTCCTATCCTGAATTACTATCCAAGACTTAAGGTATTCGTAAACTACTAAAAAGATGGTTCCTACCTTTCTTGACATGCCCAGTACACTTAAATAAATCAAAACACTGAAAAAAAGCCTGTTGCCACAACCTCCACGGAGCTACACCGCTCAATTCACCGTGAAAATTATACAAAAATGATGAGCTCGCGACGTAGGGCAATTTTTGATAAGGAGCCAAGAAGAGATCATGAACACACAAGGATGATTTGAGGAGTAATTCTCTGATTTTCGTTGGATTCTTACAAGTTGGAATGAAGAAAAATGAAGAAGATGCTATCTTATAAGCTTCCACCGACCTAGGGGACCACCTCATGTGCCTACTTGCGCAGTCTCGCAAAAATGCTAATATCTCTCTATTCTGAAGTCGTATGAACAAATGGTTTGATGCATTGGAAACTTGACTCGTAGACCTTTGATTCGATAGGTTGTGAGCCCCATAAATTCTTATAGATTGGGAGAAAACCTCTGAGACATTTGACCCAAATTTTAGAGAAATCTTTAAAATGGAACTTACGATAACTTTCGCCAACTTTTATTATACAACTTACCTAACTTCAAAACTTGAGATACAACCCTTGAACACTTAAAATATGACATACCCCATCATTATTAATTTATTACTCACCCTCTCTGTCTTTCCACGAAGGTATGAGTTAATTTAGACATTTCGATAAGTCGGGGTGTTACATCCTTCCCCCCTTAGAAACATTCGTCCTCGAATAAATAATCTAAGTCACGCGGTTAAGTCCTTAGGAGTTGCCAAAATTTAGGTAGAGTACCCTTTGTAAATGTGACTATCTAGGAACCTGAAACGCAGAAATTCTAACCTAGGCGTTTCACAGGACGACATAAATAGCTAAGCACTATAGCTCTGCAATAACAGTGCGAGCAAAATACAACGACAACATCCATAATAATAAGCAATAATATTAAGAATTATATAGGTATCCTACCTCATTGCACTAATATAAATTGATATGCCATCACATTGGGTATGAAACAAGTGAGGATATTTGGACCTTATGCCATCCTCAGCTTCCCAAGTCACCTCTTCTCTATTCTTGTTTTTCCACAATACTTTAACCGAAGCCACATCTTTGGTCCTCAATTTACGGACCTGTCGATCTAATATGGAAACTGGGGTTTCCTCGTAGCACAACTCCTCTGTGATCTGAACATCCTCAACTGGGACAACCCGATAAGGGTCTCCTATGCACTTCCGTAGCATCGATACATGGAAAGATGGATGAAAAGATTCTAGCCCTGAAGGCAATTCTAACTCATAAGCCACTCGTCCTACCCTCTGAATGATCCGGTATGGCCCAATGAATCTTGGACTAAACTTTCCTTTCTTGCCAAATCTCATAACACCTTTCATATGTGAGACTTTTAAGAATACCCAGTCATCGACACAAAACTCTAAGTCCCTTCATCGCACATCTGAGTATGACTTCTGTCAGCTTTGAGTTGTTAGCAACCTCTCCCGAATGATCTTAACCTGCTCCACTGTTTGCTGTACTAAATCATGTCCAATCAACCTTTACTCACCTAACTCAAACCATCCAATGGGGGATCTACATTTTCGACCATACAAAGCCTCATAAGGTGCCACCCCATGCTGGAATGATAACTATTATTGTATGCGAGCTCAATAAGGGGTAAGTGGTCATCCCAACTTCCTTTAAAGTCTAGCATGCATGCCCGTAGTATGTCCTCAAGTGTTAAAATGGTACGTTCAGCTTGGCCATCTGTCTGAGGGTGAAAGGCAGTACTGAGATTAACTTGCATCCCTAATCCTTTCTGGAAAGACTTCCAGAAGTTAGCGGTAAATTGTGCTCCTCTATCCGAGATAATATATATTGGGATGCCGTGCAACCTAACAATCTCTCGGATGTAACTCCTTGCGTAATCTTCAACTGTGAAAGTAGTCTTGACTGGTAAGAAGTAGGCTGATTTTGTTAGTTTGTCAACAATTACCCAAATAGAGTCAAACTTATGATGCGATCGAGGTAACCCTGTAATAAAGTCCATATTAATTGCTTCCCACTTCCACAAAGGAATGGCTATCTTCTGGACTTGCCCAGTAGGCTTTTGGTGCTCAACCTTCACTTGTAGCAGTTAGGACACTGTGCCACAAACTCAACAACGTCCTTCTTCGTCTCTTGCCACTAATAGATCTCTTTAATATCATGGTACATCTTCATCGAACCAGGGTGAATAGAATAATAGGAATGATGTGCCTTTTCCATAATCTGATGTCGAAGCCCTGCAACATCCTGAACATACAATCAACCTCCATATCTGAGGACTCCATCTCCTGTAATATCAAATGCTAAAATCTGCTGATCCTGAGTCTTGGCTCTGAGTTGCTCTAAGCTAGGATCCTCCTATTTCTGTGATTTTACCTCTACAACTAGAGATGATACAGTTGTGTCTTGAATTGTGACCCCACTATCGTCTATCTCTAAAAATTTGACTCCCAAGCTAGCTAACTGATGTAGCTATCGCACTAGCTCATGTTTCTCAACACCTAAATAGGATAAACTACCCATAGATCTTCCACTGAGGGCATCGACTACCACATTCGTCTTTCCTAGATTATATAAAATATCCACTTCGTAGTCTTTCTGAAGATATATTGAAGGCTCTTATGATCTGTGAAGATGTCAACATGAATGCCATACAAATATTGTCTCCAGATCTTTAACGCATGCACAACTGCAACCAACTCTAAATCGTGGGTCGGATAGTTCTTCTCATGCTTCCTCAACTACCTTGAAGTATATGCGATAACCTTACCATGTTGCATTAGAACACATCCCAACCCAACACCAGAAGCATCGTAGTACATCGCATAGACCTCTGAACCCTCTGGTAATGTTAGAACTGGTGTTGATGTCAACCTGTCCTTCAGCTCCTGGAAACTATGCTCGCAAGCCTCAGTCCACTGGAACTTATCTACTATTTGAGTCAGCTTCGTTAATGGTGCTGAAAGTGAAGAAAGCCCCTCTACAAACCTTCTGTAGTACCTAGCTAATCCTAAGAAACTACGAACCTCAGTTGGAGTCATGGGTCTGGGCCAAGTCTTTACGACCTTAATCTTTTGTGTATCAACCGTAATGCTTGTTTCTGATACAATATGGACCAGGAAAACCATAGAGCTCAACCAGAACTCACACTTAGAGAACTTTGCATAAAGTTCCCACCCTCGAAGAACCTTAAGGACTGCTCGCAAATGATCTGCATGCTCAGCTTTTGAATACGAATAGACCAAAATATCATCAATAAATACAATCACAAACGTATCTAGATACGGCCTGAATATACTATTCATCAGGTCCATAAACACTGCCGGGGCATTGGTCAATCCAAAAGACATAACCAAAAACTCAAAATGCCCATATCTAGTTCTAAAAGTTGTCTTCAGAATATCTTTCTCCCGAACTCGTACCTGATGGTACCCTAATCTCAAATCAATCTTCGAGAAGTACTTAGCACCTTGTAGTTGATCAAACAAGTCATCAATCCTCGGATGGGGATATCTATTCTTTATAGTAGCCTTGTTCAGCTGTCGATAATCGATACACATTCTCAGCGAGCCATCTTTTTTTCTCACAAATAATACTGGTGCACCCCATGGTGAAGCACTGGGCCTGATAAAACCTTTATCAAGCAAATCTTTCAGCTGATCCTTCAACTCCTTCAGCTCAGCAGGAGCGATTCTGTAAGGAGGGATATATATGGGTTGTGTACCTGGTAGAATACCGATAGTAAAATCAATTTCCTGTTCTGGAGGGATACCAAAAAGCTCGTCTGGAAATACATCTAGAAACTCATTAACTATCAGAATAAACTGAAGAGTCGGTGGGTCTGCATCTATATCATGAACGCGAACAAGATGATAAATACATCCCTTCGTAATCATCCTTCTCGCCTTAAGATAGGAAATAAAGCTATCTTTTGGCGTTGCTGTATCGCCTTTCCATTCCAGAATTGCCTCTCCTGGAAAGTGGAATCTAACAAACTTTGTCCGACACTCAACAGTAGCATAACACGACGCTAACCATTCCATACCCATAATAGTGTTGAAATCGACCATCTCTAACTCTACCAGGTCTACAGAGGTCTGACGGTCGATAATTTCTACCGTTCAACCTCGATAGACTCTCCTGGCAATAATAGACTCACCAACTGGTGTAGATACAATAAAGGGTCGATCTAATGACTCTACTACTACACATAACTTCCCTGCAATAAATGGGGTAACATAAGATAGAGTATATCCAGGACCTATCAAAGCATAAACACAATAAGAGCAAACAATTAATGCACCTGTCACAACATCTGGTGATGACTTTGAGACCTGTCGGCCGGCTAGTGAATATGTATGGTTTTGGCCACTACTAGAACTAGATGCCCCCTCTCTACCTCCGCCTCTACCTGTTGAAGTCTAGGGTCCACGCCCTGTAGACTGTGATTATTAGGAGGAACCTACTACTGACCCGGTCGACTGACCTATACCACCCTGACCTATGCTTGGGCAGTTCCTCCACCCATGCCCCTGCTGTCCACAAGAATAACAACCTGTGGAACCTTGCCTGCACCTCCCGAAATGCATCCTACCACAAGTAGCGCAACGCGGCGGTGCTGTCCTAGCCTGGCATTGAACCCCTTTGCTGTTGAGAGCCTGATGCTGGTGAACCCTCACCTGGGACTGACTGTCCCTGACAATCAAATCTACTACCCTGGAATTGCTGTGGTGGAGGTCTAGGTGGCCTACTAGAATATCGGGGTCTGGGACCACCCTGAAAATCTCCCGGTGAACCAACGGGCCTAGCTCTCTTCTGTCCCTCTCTCGATCCTATCACTCATATACTGTAGATGTTGGCGATCCTCTATGCCTTGTGCAAAGGCCAGAATTCGTGAGATATCCATATTATCATTTAGTGCAGCGGTAGAATAATCATCGATATAGTATGAGTCATGCCCTCCCATAAATCTACTAACCCTATCATGCATCGTATCAACAAATACTAGTGCATATCTAGCCAATGAATCAAATATCAGCCCGTACTCTCAGACACTCATGCTGCCCTATCGGAGGTTCAGAAACTGGTCTACCCTGCCATCGCTAATCTCTCGAGTCAAATAATGATCTATGAAAGCTTCTGTAAAGCTATCCCAAGTGGGTAGAGATGTATCTTTTCCCCTAGATCTCTCCTAACTTTCATACCACAATACTACAACATCACGCAATCGAAATGCTGCTAACTCAACTGACTCAGTCGCTGAGGGATGCATGACTTTGAAGATCCTATGAAGCTGATCAACAAAGTGCTGAGAGTCCTCTCTGCGATCTGTCCCTATAAACTGTGGACGATTCAAGGGAAGAAATTCACGAACTCTTGAACTTTCGGGCCTTTCGGAAGGTCCGGCAACATCTGGCGCAATTGGCTGGCGCTTTGCAGCTACTAATTGTGCTAACATACATACTGCACTCTTGAAATCCTAGTCAGATGGAATAGGAGGAACTAGATGTGGTACTGCTGGTGGAGTCGGGGGTATTGTATCCCTCGGAGGCTCCTGAAGTGGTGGAAAAGCTATAAGGGGCTGAGAAGATGTCTCCCCCCTGGGTCTCACAATGGGCTACCTCCACCTGTGCACCCTCGCCTGCAGCTGTACCTAGCCCCTGGCTAGCTGTGGTCTATCTGGTGTCAGCCATCTCTATCTGTATACATATATCAATTATAAGCTAGAAACCTCAAGCCTTAAGATACCTCTCTATAGCACGAGGTGAGCAAAAGAAGGATAGTAAATCTAACATGCCTGGTAGCTTCTTGCATATCGAATGTGGTGCACAACACAGTTATAAATAAGACTCTACTAGACATGACCTGCAGACTCCCTAGGATACGACTTTGCTCTGATACCAAGTTTCTCACACCCCAAACTCAGGGGTTGCAACTGGATCCTAATGCTAGAACTCAAGCCCAAGCCGACCCAGCTGAACCATTTGCTATTAGTGCATGGTAGCCACACGTAATCAAGAAAAAAAAGTATATCTCGACTTAAAACTAAGCCCTTGGCCGGCAAGGCCCCTGTCAACACATCTATAAAGAAACAACTACTCCTAAGAGTTCTTATAAAGAAATAGCCAACTAGCACATAAGTCCTGATTGGGCTATCGAGGCCACCATGATCTCTATACCAAAGTTGAAAGTAACTATATATCAAGAAAATACATCAAACAACTCACAAGCTTCAGCAAACTAACAAACTAGGCCAACATGGCCATAACGTAGTTATACACCTCACACACTAGTCTGCAAGCCTCTAAGAGAAGTAAAGATTGGCGGGACAGGCCTCAGCCTATCCATAAAAATATATACAACAAAAGCTAACAAACCTCCCAACTCTAACAGCTTCAGAGGAAAGGGGCTAGCCAACTAGATAGAAATTAATCCTGCTACTGAGGAGGTCTACTGGTTCATCTGTCAGAACCTGCATACATGAATGCAACGCCTCCAGACAATGAGGCGTTAATACAAAATAATGTACAGAGTATGAAAGGCTATAGACTAAATGAGCAAGTATCTTAATATACCAAAAGCAATTAGGTAAGGAAATCAAAATTTAGATAAGCATGCAAACCCATTATTAAATCTAAAAAATACAAAAATGATCAAACAACAACCTAACCAAGCCCCCATAAGCCCAGTAGGTTCCAAATCAATCCACATAACCCTATCGGTAGCCCCTTGGTTTTGTAAGAAGTCACATAGCCCTTTTTGGCAACGATATAGCCCCGTAGGCAGCGCATAGCCCTTTTAGGCAACATTATAGCTTTGTAGGCTGCACGTTGCCCTCTTTTTCATCAACATAGCCTTGTAGGCAACACATAGCCCTCGTTGGCGTCAAAATAGCCCCATAGGCAACACATAACTGTCTTTGGCATCAATATAACCCCGTGGGCAACACATAGCCCTCTTAGGCAATAACATAGTCCTATTAGACAACATCACAGCCCCTATAGGCAATTCATAGCTTAATAGCTGACCACAATATCCCCAAGGGCGACAACAAACAATTGAATAAGCTAAAGGCGAGCAATTTAGCTATAAACAATATATATATATATAGTCTCCAATTCGTTCTTAATAGATTATGAGTCCCTATAACGAGGGTTTATAACCACTCAATCAACCAACTAATCACAATTACATCTATAAGATCACCAACATTAACTACCCTATTATATCACTCCCAAGCTCTAAGGAAACATGCCGAACGAAGGGAATAACCTTAACATACCTTTTCCTTTATAATTTATGCTGAAAATACCTCTGTCCGCACCACTACAACCGTAAAGAAAAATGTAAAATCAATCAATAATTAAGGATAACATTACTACGACAATTTGACAATCAATACGGATTTCTATCGTAAATTACTATTCAAGACCTAAGGTATTCTCACACTGCTAAAAAGATGGTTCCTACCTTTCTTTACACGCCCAGTACACTTGAATAAATCAAAACACTAAAAAAAATTCTGCTGCCTCCACGGAGCTACACCGCTCAATTCACCGTGAAAAATATACCAAAACGACGAGCTCGCGACGTAGGGCAATTTTTGATAAGGAGCCAAGAAGATATCATGAACACACAAGGGTGATTTGAGGAGTAATTTTCTGATTTTCGTGGGTTTCTTACTAGTTGGAATGAAAAAAAATGAAGAATATGCTATTTTATAAGCTTCCACCGACCTAGGGGACCAACCTCACGTGCCTTCTAGAGCAGTCTTGCGAAAATCCTAATATCTCTCTATTATGAAGTTGTATGAACAAATGGTTTGATGCGTTGGAAACTAGACTCGTAGATCTTCGATTCGATAGGTTGTGGGCCCCATAACTCTTTATAGATTGAGATAAAACCTCCGAGACATTTGACCCAAATTTTAGAGAAATCTTTAAAAAGGAGGTTACGATAACTTTCGCCAACTTTTATTTTACGAATTACGTAACTTCAAAACTTGAGATACAACCCTTGAACACTTAAAATATGACATACCACATCATTTTTAATTTATTACTCACCCTCTTTGTCTTTCCACGAAGGTACGAGTTAATTTAGACTTTTCAAAAAGTCGGGGTGTTACAATAATGTATCTTTTTATAAAATACTGTATTTCTCAAATAAAATAATATACATAAATAGTAATATTTCATGCACTAATTTTTTAGGCATGATACGTCAATTTGAATACATACTAAATGTATCCAATACAGAGCAATTACCACACATACATGTATTCATCAAAGCTATGTATCTCTTAACCCTTTTTGTATGTTGTATCAATGAATAGAGGATACATTGAAAATTCAGGCTCATATTTCTTTACCTCAACGATGTATCTGATTTACAAATTTTTCCTCAACTCATCGATCTCTAATTCAGCTGCAATGATTGATTTGATATTCCCAAAATCAATATTTTGTCCAACAACAATTTCATCACTTTTGTATCGTTCATACCTCACCTTATTTCCTAGATTCTGGAAAGTGTCAATAAGATCAACAAATTCATGTTGTATTAGGATAATTTGTCGACATGTTTGATTCAAAAAGTGAGTTTTTTGGGAGAATAGGAAGAAGAATTTTGAATTTTGAATTATACTAGCTTGTTACAATTTGTCAATTAATGTATTGATCTAAAACAAAACATTAATGTATCGATCTAAAACCAAACACCTTGTGGACAATCTTTACTACTTTAATGTATCAGATAGAATTACAATACTTAGCAATCTACTAAATATTTTAAAAATAGTAATGTATCATGAGTAATATATCTATCTCGAGATTACAAATTAAAAAATCGACTACACAACAAAATATATGTAATCCCATATCTTTTATTATCAGATCTCTCTACCCTGAAGTTAAAATTATAAATAGTAATGTATCATGCACAATTTTATGGGCATGATACATAAATGCATAAAAGTTGATACATGTAAATCCATCAAGTTGCTTTATCAATGTTGTGTTCTTCTACTTTTCCAGTTTCTTTTACTCTGCAAAAGCATCGAGAGTTTGAATTTGGCATTTAGTACACAAGTATATAGTCAATGTCGATAGAGGAGTAAAGCGTCATAGAGACGGCGCCGGCAACAACACGAAGGGAGAGGTTGAGAGCCTTCAGAGAAGCTCAAGAACTTCTTCAAACCATTGAGGATGATAATAACAAGACTAGCGAAGGTATTATGATGTATCTTCTCAAAAATTTTGATAATTTTGAATCGAAATTGAAAGGATCATCAATGAACTATGAGAAGAATTTTGAATCTCAAAATTTTCACTAATTTTGAATCAAAATTGAAAAGATCTTCAATGAATTAGAAGAAGAATTTTTGAATCTCAAATTTTTCGATAATCTTGAATCAAAATTGAAAGGATCTTCGATGAACTTGAAGATTCACAAAAGAAATCCTTTATCCAACAACAATTCCATCACTTTAGTATCCTTCATAACTCACATCGCTTAACCAAAATGTTGACAAATTAAAGTTTTTGAATCAAATCTAAAAGGTTTCTTCGCTGAACAGAGGGAAATGAGTTGAAATTTTGAATTTCTTCTTTCCGTTAGGATTTGCCCTTGTATGATTGAAAGTAAGAAGAAACGTCCGCGTAATTTATGTGATTTAATTAGATTTTTAGTTTTTATTCCCTATTTTAGCGTAATAGATTGGTACTTCTTGTATAAGAATTAATGTATCCGAATGGTGACTTATGTATCCGAAAGGTATAAATTTTAAGGGATTATTGTAATTAGAAAAAAAGTAGGGATATGATGTAGTTTACTCTTTAAGCTATGAGATTTATGTAAGTTATACTTAAATAAAACCTTAATAAATACTATTTATTGTACTAGGAAATTTGAATTAAAAATTAAGAAAGTTGGCCATCAGAAGTTTGTACATGATTCAGTTGACGACCTATTACAGGTGTGGCGATCTGTTGTTTGATATCTGAAGCTAAATTAATCGACCCTTAGTGAAGGTCTTCTTGACACTTCGTTGCAGGTGTGACGGTCCATCATGTCGACTGTCATTAACCCTCTTTTGGCATTGCCTTTGTAAATTCCTGGCGCTAGATCTGACGACCCATCATAGTTGTGGCCGTCCGTCAGTCTTGCCGTAAAAGCTATATTTTACAAAAAATTAGCTTCCTTTCCTATTTTGACTAATTTCCTATCTAACACAGTAGAAAAACTATTGAAGGACACTATCATTGCTTAACAACTAATATTTATTCATATTTAAAACTATCAAATGTGCTTTCTAATGTCGGCACATCTGACAGTCAATCCGATTTAGAGAAAATAACTCAAACATATGTTCTCTCAGATAATATTTTAGTAAATGGACTCTACTAAAAAATTTGCGTGGCTAAGGAAATCTTTTTCTCTAACTCCAGTTCAGAAGAATCCTTATGTCCTAATTTCATAATAAACTCTTGATAGTCGTTTCTACTATATAGTTTTATATGCCTCTATGGATCACTACTTACGTCTTAGTTACAAACCAAAATCTTTGGCAAATATGATGGCTCAGTTAGGAAATCTCCAACTTGAGGTGGATTCAATATTTGAAAGTTGTGGGTGCCACTGTTGATGGTTGTGTTTGAATGAGAACCTCTTCAATGGAAATATAACGTCACATAATTTCATTTGGATGAAACTCATATCACTTGCGTATCTAGATATTTCATATAACCAATTTGAAGTTCCACTGTCATTCAGACAATTTTTCAACCATACAAAATCGATCTACTTGGATGTTGGTTCTAATACAATAATTACTGATACTGATTTCAAAAATTGGATCCCAAATTTCCAATTGATACTGAATTCAAAAATTAGATTCTGCTTGGTTTTCATTTGGGAGTTGATGAAATTGCTTGGAGTTCCATTATTTATCATATTAGATAAGGGTACTAGTTCACCTCTTAGTATGGAAATCATTTTAGAAAGGTCTTGGTACTTAGGTTAAGCTTAGCACAACTTTTCATCTAGAGATGGTTGGTCAGAAAGAATGAACTATTAAGACCTAGGAGGATATGTTGAGAGCTAGTGTGATCGACTTTGAAGGTAATTGGGGTGATCATCTGCCTTTGATTGAATTTGCTTATAATAATGGTTATAACTCTAGTATTCAGATGGCTCAATTTGAGGCGCTCTATGGAAGGAAGTGTAGGTTGAAGTTGGTGAAATGGCTTTGATAGGGCCCAAGTCAATTCATGAGACCATGGAGAAAGTTTGACTTATTATAGATAGGTTGAGAACGTCCCATCGTAGACATAAATCTTATGCTGATATAAGGTGAAGAGAGCTTGAATTTTCTGTAGATTACTAGGTTTATATGAAGATTTCACCTATGAAAGGGGTGATGAGGTTTGGTAAGAAAGGAAAGTTAAATCTCCATTATGTAGGCCTTTACCAGATTAAGAGGCGTTTTGGTAATTTTGCTTATGAGTTGGATTTTCCTTTCAGAATTAGCATCAGTGCATTTAGTGTTTCACGTTTCCTTGTTGAAGAAGTTCATTGGTGCTCTAACTTCAATTGTGCCTTTAGAAAGTGTCAGATTGAAAAGTCTCTCTTACGAAGAAGTCCTAGTTGACATCCTTGACTGTCAGGTTTGTAAGTTGAGGAATAAGAAAGTTTCTTCATTGAAAGTCCTTTGGAGGAATCAGTTAATTGAGGGTGCTACTTGGAAAGCCGAAGCAAATATGATCTCCAAGTACCCTCCCCCCCTATCATTTCCCTATGGGTTCAGTTTCAGGGTGAGGTAATAATCCATCCTTAGTACACTTTCAGATTCATGTCTTTTAGTTATTCTCATGTCTTGGTATGCGTGCATGTTCATGAAACCAATTTAATCTTCATGTTTTAGTTTGGAGTCAGTCACTCTTTTAATTTTCGATGTTTTTTCTTAGTATTGTGTTACAGATCTTTCCCTAATCTTTTCATCCTAGTTAGACTCCATTCAATGATAAATATTCCCAAGGAGGATGTATTGTAACAACCCTAAAGTGCCTAAGTTAGATAAGATTGGAAGAAGTTCAGAATTACGGATAACATTTATGGCCCAAAAAAAGGAACTACGAACCATTGATGACACCCATAGTTCAAACTTCAGAAAAAAAAAGATTGAGGTATGAGATTAACGGGCCTAGTTATGGGCCGTAAACTCTTTTATAGTTCGTAGACATAGTCGTAGACCAGAATTTAGAAAGTTAGATTTAGGACTTGAACACGATGAATGAGTTTCATGGGTCGTAAAAGGTTAAACAAATCATAGAAAGGCCTCGTAAACCAAAGTCTTGAAACCTCAAAAACACCGATTTCCCCAGGCTTTTACGGAAGACGAATATGGGTCGTAGAACTTTTTTCGGGTTGTAGACCAGTCTAACAATGAGACTTTAGAAACCCACAAAATTTCTTCTACTTTCCATGAATCCTTTCACGGTCCGTAGGTTGTTTTACAGTCTATAGAAAGTGTCCGTAGATGGCCTCCGACAGTTTTTAATAAGGGTAGTTTTGGTCTTTTCCCATTATTTTAATCCCCATACTTTGTCATTTTGGACTAATCTAAGCGGGATTAAGTGAATTTCTAGTGATCCTAACCTTATTCTCTCATAACTTCCCTAAAATGAGTTTCCTCTCTCTCAAGCAAGAATTAGGTTTCCAAGCTTCAAGTCTCCATTGAAGGAATTCAAGCTAGGGTTTCTACTCCACGTATGTGGAATTTTATCAATGGGTATCCCTTTACCCATTGAGTACCAAGAAAACCTCAATTCTTCAAGTTTATGATTTCTACAAACCTAGGGTTTCTGTGTTCTTGGTTGTTGATGAATTTTAGTTTTTATTCATGATTAGCCCTCAATTGCATGGTTTTAATTATAATTCCATGTTTTCAATAGTATTTTCATGAACCCATATTTCATGATTTAGAAATATGCTATTTTATATGCATGTCTCTAAATTATCATGATTTAAATGCTTTCAAATAAAGTATAACTCAGATTATTTTTGAGTTATCATGATTTATGAGTTACTCAGTATTTATTAGTTATCAGTACGATTCAGTAGTATCATATTATTATTGTTTCCTATTTATATGCATGTTTCCACAGGAGTTATACTTAGTACCGAGTGACTTTAGGGATGAAGGATTTCTGTTAGCGTTCGTGGATCTTCGGTAACAATCTCTAAATCCTAGAACTACATGTCAGAGTAGGATTATCTTATAGACTTTAGCTTAGTGGGTCCACATTAGCTTAGCTTAGGTCCCTTACCTTGGCAAGTTTTTGAACCCTTCTTTTTGTTGTGGGTGAAATACACTGAACTCCATGTAGTAGGTCACATGGTTTACGTCGATTTTGGTATCAACCATAGTTAAAATTTCAGGTATTGCCTGACGTTGTACTTATGTATCTCAATTCAGTATGTCTCAATTTCATGTTATTTTACTTGGCCATGGCATCAACATGTTTTACATATTCATTACGTTTAGCTATCATGTTTATCATGCATTATCTTACATACTCAATACATTCAAAGTACTGACCGCATACTTTTTGCCTATATTGTTTAATAATATAGGTTTGATGATCGATATCTAACTTGCAGTTAGTGCTATCTCCAGTTAGCAGTAGCAGAGTTGGTGAGTCCTCATCTCTCTAAGGATAACACTTTATATTTCTTTTCAATCATTCAGTGTTTAGATAGTTAAAGTTATGATAAGTATTAATGCTCCCAAATGTTTTGATGATCTCCTCACAAGTGCAGGAACCCGATCCTCTGCAGAGTATGTTCTGTACAGCTGGCAAACTGTCACTTCAGCGGTTGGTGAGGCCCAATGTCCTGAACCAATAAAAAATGACGAGGTTGTTTGTACGTTGGACAGTAGCTCTTCATGGTTGATATATTCAACACACAAACAACATTTTACTTATTCATTCAAAGAGAGATATTTAAGCTTTAAAACAGTAGGGACCTGATAGATTACATTATTGCTTCCTGTAACCGCTGTTACTTTGACTGCTTGTAACTATGCATATATTGTAGGAATCATTTCATTGTTGTTAGAAACGTTTCGATCTTGGGTGAATCATTGTAAGAACTTAGTTGTGCGTAACTTAGTGTCTTACGTCAAAGTCTATATTAATCATTTGGGTTAGTATAGTGGGCAATGTTGTATCTACTTAGGCTTGTTTAAGTAATAGGTGGTATTACTTAGTGTGGAGATTAGCAGGTTAATCTCATGTTGTAAACTGGGTTTTACTTTTGCTTGTGAAGTTTAGTAAAAACCGTTTGAAAATCCCTGTGAGACAGGTCGTGGTTTTACTCCCTTGAGCAAGGAGGTTTTCACGTAAAGTTGTGTGTGCAATCTTTACTTTCAACATTTATTTACTTTCTGTTATTGTAATCGTGTTGAGGACCTAGTCCTATCGTAACTGGTGGACGCATACATTCCAACAAGTGGTATCAGAGCTTGACTTTTTGATTTGGGTAACACCAAAAAAAGAAAAGGTCTTGAAGAAATGGCTGCTCCACCCAATATGGAGGAAGGTCAGTCATCTACCAGACCACCCCGCTTCAATGGACAATACTATGTGTGGTGGTAAAATCGCATGCATGATTACATCAATGCTCAAGACACTGAGTTGTGGGACGTGATTATTGATGGGTTGTACATTCCCACAAAGGAGGTGAAAGATGGAGAGCTCACCACAACAGTTACCAAAACCAGAAAAGAGTACAATGAAATGGATAAGAAGAAGATAGAGAAGAATTATAAAGCAAAGAAGATTTTGGTATGTGGAATCTAGTTAGATGAGTACAACCAAATCTCTGCCTGTGAGACATCTAATGAGATATGGGACTGTCTCCAAACAACCCATGATGGGAATGCAAATTGAATGCTATAACTGAAACAAAAGATCTGAAGACGCCTGCCATGGATGAACTAATTGGAAATCTCCAAACTTATGAGCTGAACAAGCAACAGGGGACAAACATGAAGGAGGGAAAGAAGGAGAAATCAGTTGCTTTGGAAACATCTCAAAACGATGTGACTGAGGAGGTGGATGAAATGGCATATGTCACTGGAAGTTTTCAGAAGATTATCAAGAAGCATGGAGGCTTTAAAAAGAAAGGTTTGATCAGCAGAGCAACAAATGCAAATGATCTTTGTCATAAATGTGGCAAACCTGGTCATTTTATGAGGGACTGCCCCAGCCAGAAGCAGGAAACTCAGGACTTCAGACCTCACAGAAGGGACCAGATGCTAGACCATGCCAAGAGGAAAGCTGATCAACTATTGAAGAAAGCTCTGGATGTATGGGGGAATGAATTTAGCGAGTCTGAGGAAGAGACATACAGTCCAGAAGATGTCTCGATGATGGCTGTGAAAGATGATGAAACTGTCTACAATTTCGTTTTCTCACTAATGGCAAAATGTGACGATGAAAAGGATTTGAATGAGGTAACCCTTGTTTATCTCAAGGATGATCTAGATACTTTTCCTATTAATAGATTGAGAAAACTTGCTGCTCTATTAATTGACTCAGTTGATGAACTAACTTCTGAATATTTGATGATGAGTGAAAATCTGAGTCTATGCGAGGATGAAAACTCAGCTCTCAACTCTCAAATGTCTGAAATGAGTGTTAGGATAGATATCCTTGAGACTGGTAGTTTGGAACCAAACGAGGAACCTAGTACCTCTGAGGGTGGGAAGCGAAAACTCAGTAACTTTGAGGTTGAACTAGAAGAGAAACGTAAGACCTCTGAGTCTAAGTTAGTTGCCTACCTGGAAAGGAACTCTCAACTAGTGAAGGTTCTATACAATATCAAAGAAGAGTTGAACCACTCTCTCAAATGGACTGTTTCTTCTAAGATACTCTCTAACTTAGCAAATCAGAAGTTCAACAATAGAAAAGGATTAGGTTGTAGATAGATAGAGCCTCCCTAAAATCCTCATAGTAAATATATGTCTGTCTCTGACAACCTTTTGTGTACCCACTGTGGTAAAAATGGTCATCTGAAAGAAAAATGTGAGATTTTGATAGGAGTAAAAGAAAGGTAGGAGAAGTTTCTTTAATCAAGAAATGTTTTTGAGAAAAAAAAAGGGTACCTGGTCCCGGTTACCAGTTTAGCAAGAACACTTTACCCCCATGGACAAGAAAGTTTCTCATTAAGACTTTTGACAGGTTTTGGGAACTCCATTTGAAGTGGGTTCCTAAGTCTAATAAGTGATTCTTGCGTAGAAGAGAGGAAGCAGTCAGTGCTGGTACATGGATAGTGGATGCTCAAGGCACATGACTGGAGAAACTCTGAACTTCCTCTCTTTGGAAGCACACCGAGGTGGTAGAAAAAAACGTTTTATTCTTGGAATTAGCAAGATAAGAAGAACAAATGATCATTCCATAGACAATGTACACTATGTGGATGGTTTGAAATACAATCTCTTGAGTGTATCTCAAATCTGCGACAAGGGAAATGAAGTCAAGTTCATGTCTGATAGGTGTCTGGTTACAAACTGTGCAACTAAAATAATTGTTATGTCTGCCAAAAGAGTCAAGAATATGTATGTTGCAGATCTTGACTCTATTGAAGGGGACAGTCTTTTATGCCTGAGCACTCAAACTGATGATGCAAATGTATGGCATCGTCGATTGGGTCATGTAAGTACTTCTTTGTTGAACAAGCTTGTTGCAGGGGACCTGGTCCGCGGATTGCCAAAGTTGAAGTTCTCAAATGATAAAGTCTGTGATGCCTGTGCAAAAGGGAAACAAACAAGATCATCCTTCAAAGCCAAGAAAGGCATGAGAACAACCAGACCTTTCGAGCTTCTTCACATGGACTTGTGTGGACCAGTCAGAATTCAAAGCAGAGGAGGTAAGAAGTATATTTTTGCAGTTGTTGATGAATTCTCCAGGTTCACCTGGAACATGTTTCTGCGGACTATGGATGATACTGCCGTACTTCTGATCACGTTTGCCAATACCATTCAACTGAAGGTTAACTGCAAGATTGCTAGTATCAGATCTGATCATGGCACAGAGTTTGAGAACTCTCAAATTGAAGGGTTTTGTGTTGAAAATGGAATCAATCACAATTTCTCTGCACCAAGAACTCCTCAGCAAAACGAAGTTGTTGAAAGGAAGAACAAAACATTGGTGGATATTGCAAGAACCATACTGATTGACTCAGGGCTTGCAATGAATTTTTGGGCAGAAGCAGTCAACACAACATGCTATGTTACAAATAAGTGTCTTATCAAGTCCGTGATCAAGAAAACACCTTACTAATTGTTGAATGACAGAAAACCTACAATTGCTCATCTTAAGCCATTTGGGTGCAAATGCTTTGTACTGAATAATGGAAAGGATAACCTTGGAAAATTTGATTCCAGGAGTGATGAAGGGGTGTTTGTCGAGTACTCTTCTACCAGCAAGGCCTACAGGGTTTCTAACAAAAGAACTCTATGTGTTGAAGAGAGCATGCATGTGATATTTTATGAGTTTGAGAAAAATAATGAGCACAAAGAATACCATGAGTTGGAGGAGCTGATCAAGGGAAAACAGGACAAGGCAATCCAAAATCCTAGAAACAAACAGGTTGCAAAAGAAAATGGTGCAGATCACACAGGAGAACCTGGTCCCTCTGACTCAGCTCAGGAGGTATTATCTCAAAATCCAGAAGATAATAATGGTGAATCTGACGCTGATGTGGAAGAAGAGATTACTAGAAAGTCCGGATGGAAACATCAATCCTCACATCCACTGGACAATCTCATCTCTCCACTTGACTTCGGAATACAAACTAGATCCAGAACACGAAATGTAGTTGCATATTCAGCCTTCATATCATCCATTGAGCCTAACAACATCAAAGAGGCTTTACAAGATGAAGATTGGGTAACATCGCTGCAAGAAGAACTTCATCAGTTTGAGAGGAGCAAAGTTTGGCACCTGGTCCCCAGACCTTTCAACAAAAGTGTTGTTAGGACAAGATGGGTCTTTAGAAATAAACTTGATGAGCATGGGACCATCACCAGAAATAAGTCAAGACTCGTGGTGCAGGGGTATAACCAAGAGGAGGGGATTGACTATGACGAGACCTTTGCTCCTGTAGCCAGAATGGAAGCTATTAGAATCCTGATAACATTTGCTGCCCATACAGAATTTAAGCTATTTCAAATTGATGTCAAGACTGCATTCTTGAATGGGAATTTGAAATAAGAGGTCTATGTCAAATAGCCTCCAGGTTTTGAAGATGCAGAACTACCAAATCATGTGCTAAAGTTGGATAAAGCTTTGTATGGTTTAAAGCAAGCTTCTAGAGCTTTCTATGAGCGCTTGTCAAAGTTCCTCCTTGCAAATGAGCTTAAAAGAGGTAAATTGATAATACCTTGTTCCTAAAATCCAAAGGTAAAGAGTTGTTGATTGTGTAGGTATATGTAAATGACATCATCTTTGGAGCTACTTCAGATTCACTGTGCAAAGAGTTTACTGATTTGATGAGTAGTGAATTTGAAATGAGCAAGATGGGGGAGCTTACTTTCTTCCTAGGATTGCAAATCAAGTAGTCACCTCAGGGCACTTCTATATGTCAAGAGAAGTATATAAAAGAATTGCTCAAAAAGTTTAATCTACTCGAGGCAAAAGTTCTTGACACTCTTATGAGCACAAGTGTGAAACTTGATCTGGATGAAGATGGTGTTGAGGTTAATTAGACCATGTACAGGGGAATTATTGGGTCACTTCTGTACGCAGGCCTGACATAATCTTCAGTGTAGGGATGTGCGCAAGGTTTCAAGCACCGCTAAATGAGTCACATTTGAAGGCATCCAAGCAAATTCTGAGATACCTTAAGGGAACTCAGGACCTGGTCCTCTTCTATCCAACAGGTGATTCACTTGATCTAATTGATTATGTTGATGTTGATTATGCAAGCTTTGATGTTGATCGAAAGAGTACATCAGGCATGACACACTTCCTCGGATCATCACTGATTTCTTGAGGGACTAAGAAGCCAAATTCAGTGGCACTGTCTACAACAGAGGCATAATATGTGGCTGCTGCATCATGCTGTGCTCAGCTACTATGGATCAAGCAGCAACTTGAAGATTTTGCTATTTTCATAGACACTATCCCTCTATTATGAGACAACACCAGTGTAATGAACATGGCCAAGAATCCTGTTCAGCATAAGAGGACAAAGCACATAGATGTGAGGCATCACTTCCTAAGGGACAATGTTGAGAAGCAAAATGTGGTGATGAGTTTCTGCAAGACAGAAGACCAGTTGGCTGATATCTTTACAAAGCCCTTGAGTAAAGAATGTTTCATCAAAAATAAGTTGAGGTTGGGGATGCACAAGATCACCTGATTCCATGACAAGTTTGCATAAAATCTTCCATTTGATTATGTTAAGGAGGGCAGGTATCTATACTTGTTGTAATGCATATCGTTTGAGAATTCATTTCTGGTACCTTAATGCATGTATACACTCATGGCATGTTGGCTGAAGGGAAGATCTAATCATATAGGCAGGGCTACATACTAAATGGGACCTGGTCCCCACGAGGTTAGTATCACTTATGCTACACTGTGTGTCGATCAACGTCACTGCCACGTGTCTCCTACCCATTCATTGCATCAGTTTCAGACGTATTTTCACTTTAAAGTCAAGAGTCACTACGTTTTAGGGACTCGATACCTCTTGTACTTAAATATATACTTAACCCATGGGAATCCAATCCTAAGTTCTTCTTAATCCCTTTGTGATTCACTACTTTGCTCCTAAATCGTTTTTCTTTCTCCTCATCAAAATGACCAACTCCTCTACATCTTCAAAGACTCATGTTCCCTATGAGGTTGAAAACCCTAGTTCTTTTATCTTTTCCATTCCTACCCCAGAATAGTCTCCTTCGACACTATTCTATGGAGTTGGTGAAGCAGGCGAATCCATCACTCCTCTAACTGAAGTAGTGGTTTCTTCTGCACTTCCATCTGGGGATATTTTGCCCTGTTCTCCTACTTTAGTGCTGTCCTGTGATAAATCCCATAACTCGGAGGCATAATCTTTTGTGAAACCTAGTGTTGAACCTACCACTGAAGAAGTAGAAGTGGCTTTTAGGGCTATGTCTTCTACAATGCCTGAGCGAATTTTTGAAGGGGATCTGCCTGAGGGAAAGGGTCCTGAATCAAACCTGAGGTCAACTGGTGGCTTTACAAAGTCTGGCTTCGCTTAGAGGAGATGTTCAACCATCTTTGTTGGAACCAGAGTTGAGATCAACGGAATAGGTCCCTCACAGTGTCCAACTTGTGTTTGACCAAACTCCCAGGTCTTTTTATGTTAAAAGTGAGGAGGAGGAGGATGAACCTCCTTTGAGATGGTGTAGAATAGGGGTACGAGGAGCCAACACCTTAACAATTGGTGTTCTAGATCGAGAGATAGTTAAGAATGCTCCAGATGCTGACCATATTGTTGAGCCTACTGACTTTGCGAAGGAGAGACAGAGAAAAGGAAAAGGAAAGATGGTTGAGTCCCACTCTAAAGGGGACAAGAAGAGGTATATGACAAGAAGTGAAACAAAAGAAAGTTATGGGGAGCGCCATAGCAGCAAGCATAATTCAAATGGAAAGGACTAGGAAAAGGAGAAGGGAAGCTCATAAGCCTCAAAAACCTACCCCTACCCTTTTGCCTGTTGGGTCCAGTGACACTGATTCTGATGATGTTGCTGCATATGTGGTGAAAAGAAGGAAGGAGATGACGAGAGGGTAAAATCAAAGGGAACTCAGAAGGCTGCAAAGAAATCGCTTGTGAAGAAGGAGAGAGTGAGAAAAAGGGTCACTACTAAATCAAGTTTAGTCAAGGGACCAGGTCCTTTTGTTCAAAATCCTGTTGCATACAAGGAGATGACAAGGGAATAGCGCATAGTCGAAATGGAGAACCAAAAAGTACTGAACGGCAGAGTATTCGACCCTAACGTCCTTACTGCATTTGGTATGTCGAATCTCTGTGATGGTGTTTCTCTATAAGGTTGGGGCCATCTGTTTAAACCCCCATCACCATATCTCCATGAACCTGAGGTGCGTGAATTTTACTACAAAATGGAGGTTCTAGAGGATGGAGGAATCAAGACTATTGTCAAAAATATTAAAATCTTTCTAGATGAGGAATCCTTGGGGATCATTCTGGGTGTGCCTGTGAATGGAATACGATCAATTGAGGACTGCAAACCATCCAGCGAGTTGCCAAAATAGGCCACAAAGCGTGGGGACATCAAGCGAGCAGGGTTGCCAAAGAAGTTTCTCAAAGGGGAATATCAGTTACTCTTTGAGTTCATCAACAAGGTGCTGGTACCACGAATAGAGAAAAGAACTGTAGCATCTGCTGCTGATCTATTTCTCATGGAAACGTTGGATAAACTTGAGGAAATTAATCTCCCTGCAATAATTCTTGAACATATGCACATGGTTATGACTTGGAAACTGGCTAAACATGGGATTCCTTATGGCTACCTGCTAAATTATGTGTGCAAACATTTTGAAGTGCCTTTGGGATGAGGGGTACCTGGTACCACCAAGCAAATGTTTAATGCTATCACCCTGCTGGAATGTGAGTATGTTGAAGGGGAGGCCAAGGGCAGGTCTTAGGTGGCAGATCTTCTAGAACAACAAGCCTCTCTTAAACGTGAGTTGACTGATCTCACTGTGATCTTAAATGATAAGGAGGTTGAAATTGCGCAACTTAAATCTAAGTTGCAGAAGGCTGTCTCAAAAGGACCCAATACCAGTGGTGTGGATGAGCAAGTGGTGCAAAAGTTGAGGGATGAGAATGAACTGCTGCTGAAGACAAATGCCTCACTCAGTGAGGAAGTCAAGGCTCTTAACAAGCAAATTATCTAGGCTCATGAAGCTGCAAATGAGCGGATGTCCTTACTAATGCACAACCTTAATCCCCTTCCCCCTCCGTCCTAAACAAGTCATGTCCTCCTAGTCTCTTCATTCCTGTGTCAAAACTCTTGTGGCTATGTGTATTGTTTTGACTGACTCCTGTGGTCAACTTTTGTGATCTAATGCTAATTTTTCATATGCCTTTCTTAGTATGGTTTAATTTTCTCTTTCTGCTTACATGCCCATGCTCTATGTGGCCCATGGCCCTGAATTCTTAAATGTTTTACATATAACTCGCATATGTTTATTGCTGCTCCTTTTCAATGATGTCAAAAGGGGGAATTTTTAGGTAAGCTATTGTGAAATTAGAAATTAGAAGGGAGCTGAACTAAGGGGGAAGATCAGTCATAGGGGGAACACAGTGACAGGGGGAACTAACGTACTTTTGAATGAATGCTTAACACTCATATGAGGCTGCTTGTAGGTTGTTTGTCATCATCAAAAAGGGGGGAAATGATAAGTATTAATGATCCCAGATGTTTTGATGTTCTCCTCACAAGTCCAGGGACCCGATCCTGTGCAGAGTATGTTCGTCCAGGATTATATGTTGTACAACTGTCAAGTTGTCACCTCAGCGGTTGGTGAGGTGCCAGTGTCTTGAACTAATAAGAACGGACGAGGTTTTTTGTATGTTGGACACTAGCTCTTCATGGTTGATATATTCAACACACAAACAACATTTTACTCATTCATTCAAAGAGAGATATTCAAGCTTCAAAAACAGTAGGGACCTGATAGATTGCATTATTGCTTCCTGTACCCGCTGTTACTTTGACTGCTTGTAATTGTGCGTATATTGTAGGAATCATTTCATTGTTGTTAGAAACGTTTTGATCTTGGGTGAATCATTGTAAGAACTTAGTTGTGAGTAACTTAGTGTCTTAGGTCAAAGTTTATATTAATCACTTGGGTTAGTATAATGGGCAGTGTTATATCTGCTTAGGCTCGTTTAAGTAATAGGTGGTATTACTTAGTGTGAAGATTAGCAGGTTAATCTCATGTTGTAAACTGGGTTTTACTTTTGCCTGTGAAGTTTAGTAAAGCAATTTGAAAATCTCGGTGAGACAGGTCGTGGTTTTACTCACTTGAGCAAGGAGGTTTCCATGTAAAGTTGTGTGTGCAATCTTTACTTTCAGCATTTATTTACATTCTATTATTGTAATCGTTTTGAGGACTTGGTCCTATCGTAACCAGTGGACGCATACATTCCAACAAGTTAGCTAAGGGTTTGTCCTAGCAACTCATGTTAGTAGTGGCTTTTGGACAGTCAGATTAGATTCTGCTTATGTGTATTCAGATATGTGTCCATTGATATTTTAGTCAATTACAGTTTAGTACTGCAATCAGTGATTCTCTTTTGCTATTTCACATTAGTCTTAGTGTCATGACATGCCATGAGGTTTGCTTGGGGTCACTTGTGGCTCCAAGCACCGTGTCGCGTCTAGGGGTAGTCTCAGGGTGTGACATACCTTTCCTACAACAGATTGAATGGGAGCATTCCTGTTGGTCTACTTGATCTGAATTCTTTGGAAATATTCAGTGTTGTGTAGAATAACTTATCCGGTGCAGTGCCCGATTTTAAAGCTCAATTAGGAACTTTCAACAGAAGCAACTATGAGGGAAGTCCTTTCCTTTGCGGTTATCCATTTGACAACAACTGTGGCAATCCTAAATTGTCAATTACCTCTAAGATTAATGGAGGTGAGGAATCATTAGACTTGGTGGATATTCAACATATTTACATTGACTTTGTTGTGTCGTATGGAGAGATCTTATTGGGATTAGCTACAGTGCTTTGTGTCAGTCATTATTTGAGAAAAACATGGTTTAGGATGATAGAGGCATTGATGTTTAGTTCTTACTATTTTCTTTTGGACAACGTTGTTACACCCATCAAGAATAGATGGTGCAGGAATGTTTGTTAGGTAGTTGTTTTAAAATTTTGTTATATGTCTATCACCATTATTATGATGCCTGTTTGGAGTTTCTACAATTTCATATTTTAATACCCCATGGTGTATGTGTGCATATTCGTTCTCATTCATGAGATGCTTCATTTAACACCCCGTATTCGAAACAGAAAAAAATGCAGATTTTGAGAAGTTGCAGGTGCAACTTACGGTCACCATCCACGGACCATAGGTCAGACCACGGCCCGTGCTGGTGGTCCGTGGTTCACCACTGCAACCCCTCCCCAAACCAGCTCAAAAAATTGGCTAAGTCCCGACTCACGGACAGACCCACGGTCTGTAGATCAGACCACGGTCCGTGGTCTGTGTCCGTGGATCGAGACTTCCCTTACCAGCCTCTGACACAAACTACGGTCGACCAGCATGGACCGTCAATCGATCCACGGTCCGTAGGTCTGACCGTAGATGAGGATCAACAGCTAGTTAGCTGAAAATTCTGATGGGTCAACTTCAGATGGTCATAACTCTTAGCAAAAACTGAATTATGTGTCCCATGACCTATGGTTAGATAGATAATTGAATTATCTTTCCAACGCCACCGAGTTTACTAAATTCCGACCTCCGAGTAAAAAGTTATGCCCGTTTTAGTGAAGCCCTCTTGGGCAGACTCGACCTACGGACCCAATCGACAGAGCGTCGATTGATTGACGGACCGTCAGTCCATTCCGTCGATTATCACTCCGACAGCAGTTAATTCAGGGGTCTTTTGGTCTTTTCCTATTTCGTTTAACCCCTAAGATACGTCGTTTAGACCCTAAATCATGAGATTTTAATCACTTTAAGCCTAGAAACATAACTAGAACTTACCTAAGTCAAATCATTAATCAAACTTAGAAGAATTAGAAGCAAGAAAGGAGAAAAAGGTCAAGAACCCTAGTTCAAGAACGCAACAAGGTTCCTTCAGTTCCAGCCCCGAAATCAAAAGATTTCTCCATGGAATTCGTCACCAGGTATGTGGGATTTCACTAGTGGGTTCCTTTCGCCCATTAGGTCCCTAGAATTCAGTCAGTTTCTTGATTCCCTTATTATGAATAGACTTAGGGTTTCTAGAATTACAGCAGATCATCATGAATTAGTTATTAACATGTTCCAAATCAGATTATCATGTTATTTCTCAGTTTATTGCATGAATTTCAGAACCCTAGCTATGTATTTCTTTAGTTCTTGAATTACACATGCTAGGTCAGATATCTCAGTTATTCAGTTATACAT